>JAUZST010000659.1:9427-60327 GCA_034779995.1 Parotocinclus haroldoi
TATATATATGTATAATTGTGTGTGTGTTTGTGTGTGTGTGTGTAAAATATATATCAAACGTCTCATCTCATCCATTATATATATATTGTTTTTCAAAATAAAGTTGCAGTTCTTGTACTTCAAACAGTAAAACAAAAAACAAACACAGACTCACCCATCTCCTGATAGAAGTATCCATTCTTTGCCATTCCTGAGGAGGGAGCCTCTGCAATTTAAAATAAACACAATTGAACATAAACAAGAACATAATCATACACAATACTCAAAGTAACAATAACTTGCATTCACGTACATGTCATGTTTAAACTGTATGTAATCTATTAATCTGTATATATGTATTAATGTAGTTATTAACTTTGCAGGGCTTGCAGGGCGGCACGGTTTCGCAGTGGGTAGCAATGCCACCTAACAGCTCTGAAATACCTGGTTCGATAATTACACTGGGCTCCACCTGTGTTGAGTCTGCATGTTCTCCTCATGTCTGGATACTCCAGTTTCCTCCCACATTCCAAAGACATGCGTGTTAGGTAAATTGGTGTATCCAAAGTGGCCCTTAGTGTGTGAGTGTGTGTATGTGATGGCCTATTATGGATTGGCGCCCTGTCTAGAGATGTTCCTGCCCTTGTGCCCTGAGTCGCCGGCTAAGCACCAACTTTCCCAAACCCCTGACTAGGATAAGAGGATAAGAAAACTAATAAATTCACTTTACGAAAGTACAGAGTAATATGTGTAATGCATGGCTTTCAGCCGTGTGCTGCATATCAAATTAAATTAGAAGTTTACATCACTGTGCGACCACACACACACACACGCACACACACACGCACACATAAAAACTGAAATGCAAACAGAATACACAAGGATCTCACACAGACCACACCAATGCATCAAAAAGGTACATGCATGCACACACAAACACCACACACATTTCCACACCTGTGCCCTACATTCATTTGGTGCTGCTTAAGGGGATATTTATGAGGTGAAGTCAGCCATGACTGAGGTTTCTCTCCCTCCGGTTTCTGACTCCCTAATTGCCAGGCATGTCTTTTTCACAGCTCCTTCTGCCTCATGCTCTCTAAAGGGAAACACACGTTCCTAAAACATGCCCACCGAGCCTCATCACACCCCCCCCCTACTATAAAACAGTGTATCAAAAACAATCATGAGCACATGTTTACAACCATTTGTCCAGCTGACTCCAGGTCTTAACAGTTCCCTTTGGCAAAGCAGTACTGCACTACTTCCCTTTTGGTAGGTCAAACTTTAGTCATGCAACCACAGATCCTTTCAGTGACAGATCTACATGATGGAAGCCAGAAAATCAAAATAATCTTGGTGTTAACTTGTGTGGTAGTCGCTATTTAAATATTTAAATTTACAGGTAAAACAGGTTTTGACCCTGTCACATTAAAATACATTATAAATATTTCATACTAAATCTGAATCAGGTCTGTAGTTTTATAACACTACTTTGTTACATCTTACACAATGTATAGTCAATTAGCAAAACTTAGCCAAGCATAATCTGGTACCCAGGAGTTGGAATCCAACTGTCAGTACTTAATAATTAAGCTTAGGTTAGCTAAAGTTACTGGCAGTGGACACAATGATAAAAAGTGGAATTGCGATTTTGTAACTGAAAAATAGTACAACAAATAATGTATTGAATTAACAATTCAAACTGTGATATCCAGTTATAAATCTACATTCCATTCGAGTAGTACTTAACAAAAAACATACATCAAACTGACAAGTACAAATTTCACCCTGGTCTAATTATTACCTCATTAGCATGTGCTATGGCAGACTACAGGAAAAATGATTTGCGTAAAAACCAATGCATTTTGTCTGGCCAGGTAAACAATGCAAGATTTGACAGATATGTTTACATATATGTCAGATGAGGCGGTCAAAATTTTCCCAGGAAAACAAGTGGCAATTCAGGACTTGTGAATGATGTGAAATTTCCCTTAAAGTTTCTGTAAAAGTTCAAACAAACAAAAATATATGATTTTCCTACAAAAGAACATTCATGTCAAGTCAGATTTATTTATATCGCACTTTTTACTCTTTAAATATGGAGCATTGTCTCAAAGCAGCTTTACAACATTATTCCAAATACCAAATTAAGCAAGTCTAGGGTGACAGTGGAAAGGAAAAAACCTGAAGGAAGAAAACTTGGGAGAACCAAAAAGGGACCAATTCTCCTTGGGTGGCCTATCTTAATTTTATATATAACAGTATTTATAGTACCCTTAAAACATTCTTTAATTAGTGTAACCTGGTTTTTAAAACATTGTTTCCTTGTAAGGCTTGTTGGGATTCTGTCTGCATTCAGGATTCAGTGCATGAGATTCAGTACATGTTCTATGAAGATTTAAATGAAGCATAAGTAACCCAGGTTTTATCCACATTACATGAACTCAATATGAGCCTGGATAATGCAACAATAAACCATAAACATGTTAACAATGTTAAAGGGTGATTTACTGTATAGGCACCCTGAACGTGTCCCGTGACTGAAATGGACTTTCATGTTGTTCAGGGTTTAATATTCTAATAATGCACATACACTCACTGGAAAAAAACATAACTAATAGCATGAAATACCTGAGAATGTCCTGTAGACTGGGCTTTTGCCACTGCAGGTCCACTGGTATGACTACTTCCTTAAGCACCCTCTTTCTGCATTTACTCTTGCAGCTCTCTTTGCGTTAAATCTATGCATTACTCTTTTCTGCCCATTGAAAGACATACGTTGCACTGTACCACCTCTTCTCAATCTATGAATCATTTTGAACACCTCACAGGTATTTATAGCCACAGCAACCTCATGCAATGCAATCTACTATCACCTTAAACACACACAGTGACTAGTTTTTAGTCTGGGTAGTGTATTTGCTGACATGGACTACATTTCCTAGCAGGATGCCAGTGGACATATCACACAATTTGATCTTTAATAAAAACAATAGCTATGAAACTGGAAAATCAAATCTAAGATCTCCTTATTTCATATCTGTAACACGATTATTAATAAACATAACTGAATAATCAAAACGATCTGATATGACTATATTTGCAAGATGCTACAAGTAGCTCCAAACTGGCTGGCTGTTAGGGAAACCTGTTCATAAGAATCCCAGTTTTATGACTCGTAATTCCATATTAAGACTAATTCACTAAACTCGTTAGCACAATGACCTGCCTGGGTGTAGTCCAGAAAATTGTCGTGCCTCAATCTTTCACCAACCTAACCACTTAACAGAAACATTAATTTAAAAGAATATCTAGTTGACATAACATTGCACATGTATAAGAAATTGCATTACATAAATGGTTTTGGTTTTATTCAGGTATGACAAACAAAAACTGTGTAAAAACCTTTCAAGTCTGAATTTTGAAACCCAGATGAGTAGAACACTTTAGATTTAATAGGTTACATTTCTTAATGTTAATTAACTTTTAGAAAAGTTTCAAATGCCACCAGACGTTAATGCAGTTATATATTCTAGAAGTTAAGTCTTAAGTGAAATTAAGTAAAAAGTTTTATTCTTATACATGAAAGTGAAAGAATGTAGTCTCCACTAACTAACTGGTTTGAATCACAACAAACTTCTAAAACAGGTAGGATATGAAAAGGCAAGGCATTACGTTATATACTTACATGAGGAACCACAGGTGGGAATAGTGGCTTGCTTTCAAAAGGCAATGAATATCCGGTTTGCATTGTATTTAATTATATCTAGTGTATTTATTTGGCAGAAGTACAGTATTCTTATTTGAGAATTGAAAAAAAATCGAGGCTCCAATTACATGCAAGCTAAATTAATTAACTTGTAACATTTCACTGGGTGGCACTGTGGCGCAGTGGGTAGCACAGTTGCCTCACCGCTCCAGAGACCAGGGTTTAAGTCCCGGCATGGAATTTTGCACATTCTCCCAGTTGGGGGTTTCCTGTTGGACCTGGTCTCTAAAGTGTAAACAAAGCAATAGTCTCTCTTCCCACATAATGATGTATATGATGGGATCGCGCACATGGAATGATTTTGCCCACTTAAATCTGGCTTGTGCTGCAGTGTTCTGCGCCAGGTTATGCATCACCTGCAGGCACATTTGCGTGTGTCTGAGGGAGGGAAAGCCGGTCAGTGAATCACCCCCTGGTACTGTGATTGGCTGATGTCTGATTCATGGATTGCCTATGTCTGTGCCCTCTGTTCTCCAGGAATAGGTGCCAGAATACTCATGACCCTGACCAGAAACTATAATAACATGATTGCACATGCACTCATTTCATTTGTAATGCAAAACAGATCACAGTATTTTACCAGGACCATCTCATCAGAATTGAAGCATGGTGTGAACAGCCCATCATTTCACAGTGAACTACATTAAATGTAGGATATTCAATTATAATTACTTTAGTAATTTACTTTAGTAATTTAATTATTATTTGAACATCTCATCATATGAAGGATGTTGAATGTTTGATAGTTCCCATGTCCCTTGCAATCCTGTAGTCTAGGCACCATTAGAGACTTCTGGTAATTCAAGGACAAACAATCTCCTAAACAAAAAGGTCAATATAGGGCCAAGGCACAACTAGAAGCCATTCAGACATGTGCAATTGGTACTACATTATGCAACCTTTACTCAGATGTGGTAAGATGTCGTACAAGTACTTTGGTACAGTATGTTTTAGTTATCTGTACTTATTTCTGAAAGTCAGTACTTTTTATTTTTATGTTCTACACTTAAATAGAAAAATCTATATTTTTTACTCACTACACTTTCAAAACAGGCTCATTATTTTTGTATTACTTTTATTTTTATATAATTTTATATATTTGCTTTTATATTAATCAATTTATTTAATTATTTATGTATTCGTTTTTCTTCTCTATTTAAGCAATGGGCAATTCGGAAATGCTGGGTTTAATCCTGATGCATCGCAAAGAGGCAAAGGTGCGCACAGCAATAATGACACAATCGCAGTGTTTCTGCCTGTCGTTCACAATTATGTTTGGTGGGTGCTCTTGAGAAGTAGGTACACCTATAAGGACATTTATATGATATAGAGCATATACACAGATCACAAAGTGTAATTCTGGGAGATTTCATTTTGAAGTGTCCCGTAATTTTTATGAGCAGTATAGATAGTTAGAACACTCAAGATTTTGCAAGCATCAAGTAAGCACAAGCATTCACACATCGTTGCACAAAAAGAATTTTTTTTTTTCGGACACCTCTGAATGTTCAGCATGTTCCCCAAAATATTTGTATACACTTTACACTGTTTTTATTAATCAGACACAAGGTTTTTCCTTGTCTCTGGGATGGTGAATTGTGTTTATGCGATAAATACAATATGTAGATTAAATAAACAACTATATATTATTTCAAAAATGTTTGCATGAGTGTCTTTTAAATTAGGTAATGTAGATTGTTTAAAAGAAGAACTGCTCTAAAAAATTTGAGAAACTGAAGTTTGTAACTAACTTGCAATAACCGTCTCAAAGAAATGATGATAATTCCTGTTTGAGTTGAATATCATGATGGCTTGCATTTACTGAATATTGTCATGTCTGGTTATTAGCAATTTAGCAGCATTTATAAAAAAAAAAAAACGCAATTTATAAAAATGTATTTTTAGATATTTTGGTTCCTCGTGTTTGAAAATGTTTTAATTCTCTTTTTGCTGTCATTAGCTTAAGATGATTATGATATTTGTATGAACTTTGCAGATGATCCATATACACTGCGCACAGAAATTAGTGGATACTTTAAAATGAATATGAATAGAATCCCACAAGAACTGCTGAACAATCTGATTCTGTCCATGCCCCTTTACTGCCAGTGTGTTTTGGCACTTTTGGGTGATCATACACCCTACTGAACAGTCACTGTGTGGTACTCTCATCCAGTTTAACATTCTTCTGTTCACCCCATAAATATATCACTTACTAATCAATCACAATAACTGAGATCTAATTTGCGTAATTCTTTCTTTTTATTTACTTTTCATTTGCTTTTCCAATCTTGTTTAATGAAATAAAATTAAATGCTTCTGTTTTAATTGCTTCATACGCATTTTTAAATATCCCCTAGTTTTTTGTGTTTTAGTGTAGTTGTAGTACAAACCATTAGGATCCCTCAATAAAAGGCATTCTGTTTTTAAAAGACTTAAAAAAAAATTATTATACTTAAGATGTCCTGAAGACAGCACTTGTAATTGGGATAGTACAGCAGAGTTGGTACAGTGACTGCCAGGACCATTTTATAAAGGTAACCATGTATACAAATATTATATGGTACAGTAAATGGTTATACTATGAGTCAGGCAGCAATGGAAATTGCAAAACGCCATTTAACATTTATCTTTCCTTTCTTAGTATTCGAACATGTTGTCAGGTTATTAATACAGGTTTACAGGTTTCTCTATATTTAACCCTACAGCGGATACAGAAAGTATTCAGACCTTTTATTGTAGAGCTGGGCAATTAATCAAATCTTAATTAATCTTTTGTTTACAAATATATTAAAATACCCAATTCAAATGCATTATTTCCAAGTATTCAGACTATTTGCTGTGGCACTCCGAATTGAGGTCTAAGGCATTCTGTTTGCTTCAGTGACTATTTATATGACTATAGGACTTTATTGGAGTAAACCTGTGACAAACTGAAATAAATGGACACCCTTTAGAAGAGACACACTTGTTTAACTAGGGTTCTACAATTCATATTGCCTGTTGAGCAAGCCTTAAAGTCCAAGGAACTTTCCATAGACCTCCACAATAAAATAATGGTGAAGAGAATTCTGGGCAGGGATTTAAAACCATTTAGAAAGCCTTGGGTGTTCCCATAAGCACAGTGTCCTTAAAAATTGTAAATATGAAGAAGGATTTTGGAATAACATCTAAAGGTGGCCCAACTGAATAAACAATCAAAAACGGCCTTTGTCAGGGAGGTGACCAAAAACCATGAATGTGTCACTTTTACAGAGCTTCAGATGTTCTTTGCAGTGATGGGGAAACCTACTAAAAGAATGCAGGAGGCTTATGGTAGAGCACCTAAATTGAAGCCACTCGGCCAAAATGCATTATGTGTTGAGACATAAATTGAATGCTTTGGGCAGAATTCCAAGCACTATGTCTGGTGAACACCAGTCACTGCTGGATATTGGTGGCAGCAGCAGGAACAGGGAGACCAGTCAAAATTGCTGGAAGGAAAAATACAGCCACATACAGAGAGTCCCTTAACAGTTGATGGTTCAACTTACAGTATGACAATGACCCAAAACACACAGGCAAGACAATGTTGGAGTAACTTTGTGACAAGTCTGACTGTTCTTGAGTGACCAATAACTCAAGCCAATAACTTCTACTCAAATACTGAAAAGAATGGAGCTCACAGCGATTCTCATCAAATCCGCAGTATGGAAAACAGAGTAGAGTTGTACCCAAGAAGACTTAAAACTGTAACAACTGACATATATCTCCTAAAGACTACCAAATTTAGGGTCTAAATACATATGTAAACAAGAGATTTCAGTTTTACATTACTGCTGTTACATTACTAGTTGGGAAACATTTCTAAAAACATTTTTGCTTTGTCATTATGAATTACTGAGTGTAGAGTAAGGGAAATAACTAAAACACGACAAGGTGTGCAAAAAGCAAAGGGGGCTAACTGCTTTCTGAATCCGCTGCCTATTATTTCCCACACTTGTCCTCAAGCCACCCAGTCAGGACATATTTTTCTTCTAGGCTTGATTTCTGCAATATGTTCATACAATATAGATCTTACAATTCTTACAAACTAGCTTCAAAACTTATCCACCAATCTATCCTTGTTGATTCAGCTCCAGCCATTTGTTTCACAAACTTCAGGTCATCATTTAGGTTCTTTCAACTATACAAACACCCAAACTCATTTCCACCTGCAAGAGCATAAATGTTATCTAAACTCACTTCTCTCGCAACAGCATTCACATGGGTACTGGTTAAGATTTTCTGATAGTGGTATCCCTAATATAGCATTATCTGTCTCGTAGACAATGAACACATCTATATAAACAAGAATCAATTTAATCTAATCTCGTATCAGTCATTCAAGTTATCTTAAAAATGGGATAACACATGGTGTTTTGGATACAGGCACCTTATTACAGTAAATGATGCTCCCTAAAATAACCCTGGAGTGATCTGATAGATATGTGTAAATTAGATTATAACAAATATTACAAGAAAGTTATTAATAGGATCTTTGTCAAAACAGAAAGTTTGCTTGTCTTGGAACTTTTTTTACGTACATGTTTTATTTTAAACCTAAGTATCTCTATTACAAATCAGTCCACTAGCATTGCTGACCAGCCTGATAAAATATCAAGATTTTATTTTGCCTGTATTGGTTAAATAGATAAGATAAATATAATTTAACTGCCATCCAAGCAATGTCCATTCACTTTAATAACAAAGATATTTGCAAATATTATGAATTATGATATGAAACAAAAATCTTTTTAAAACTGTTGAAAATGCTGCAGTCACCTCAAAAGTCAATCAACACTGTGGATCCACAAGCAGAGGCAAGGGTTTAAGAGGGGAAGCGCCAGTTCATTCTTTTGTAAGTAAGTAAGTTTGCACTAGAGACTGTTCTGACCCAGTTGATGCTTTTAGACATTTTTTTTGTTCAAGCTACTTGTTTGTATGGTGCTTAACTTTAATAAAAGTGGTGCAAGTTTATATGCATGTCTTATTGCAAATAGAACTAATTTGTTTGTATATTCTCTCTAACCTATAGCTATGTAAACTGGTCTGATTTTCCATGTTGTTCTTATGCTGTCCATCCGTGCGTTTCTGTTTTCCACCAAACAAAAAGCAATTGTTTCAATCACTCATTAATGACTCATGTTTTCAGTGTTATCACTGATGCATTTATGTTTCGATTTCACACAGTTGTCTTGTAAAAAACACCCTTTATATTTAAATAAGAGTAGCATAAATAGTAGCATGTGACTATGGTAATGTCTGGTCAACAACCATTTCAGTCAAATACTGAAAAAAATTATTTCCCAGAATACAATTCAATCAAGGTCAAGGTCACCTACCTTGACATCATTGCAAACCAGGTACACTGCTTGGCAATACTGTTCCCTAAAGGCAGTGGCAGCCTTTAGCATTCACCCTGCCACACTGCAGACATTGATAGTGGGTGGTTTGAGGACCAATGAACTTACCGGAGTTCCGATTTCTTATATCTAAATCTGACTGAGCATATGTGGGATGTGCTGAAACAAACCAAATCCATAGGCTACCTCACAACTTGAAGGACTTAAAATGACCTAATGCTAACATTTTGGTGCCAGGTAATGCTCCATGTAATCAACCTGTGTAATTGGTGATGGTCATGGGTTGTAAATTGCTGAACATGTTTAAGGATCATTTATTCCTTGATGCCCACTCACTCAACATAAAGGAAATGGTGGTTCTAATAGAGGTTCTAAACAAGGTATTATTGCATGATACCAGTAGTAAATGGAATTTAATGTCTCATGCCATACAACTGTAATTCAGAAAAAATAGCACAGTGTGAAAATAATAATAATAATAATAATAATTAATAATAATATTAAGAACAGCATCCCTAGAATCAGCTTCTGGACATTGTTAACATGAGTCTTCTCTTTCACACTGTAAAGTTTTATATGGCATTTGTGAATGTAACTCAGTAATGTAGTGTATGGCAAAGATGTGTCTGGCCAAAGTTATCCCATCCTCATGTCAGTATGTCATCTACAGGACAATGATGTTGCAGTGCTGTCTGAGGAATTGGAGATCATGGGGGTTCAGAGTAAGGGCTTGTGACCTTGCTATTTGTGCACTGAATAAATTAAACATGTTATGTTCTTTAGGGGAAGAAATATCCCATCTATTGATACACATAAACATACACATATTTTGACAAACTGGAGATCTTTGGTCCTCAAATATTCAGCCCTTGCATGTACAGTGGGTACGAAAAGTATTCAGACCCCTTTAAATGTACCCCCTTTAAAAGCTCATTTTATTTCTGATTAATGTACACTCAGCATCTCATCTTGACAGATGTAGAATTTTTTGAACAAAGAAAAACTGAAATATCACATGAACCTTCGGCCCAGTCTGAGGTCCTGAGCACTCTGTAAGAGGATTTCTTTCAGGACATGTCTGGCTACATTCAGCTTTCCTTCAATTGCAACCAGTCTTCCTGTCCCCGCAGCTAATAAACAAGCCTTAGCATGATGCTGCCACCACCATGTTTTACTGTTGGGATGGTATAGGGCAGGTGATGAGCAGTGCCTGATTTTCTCCACACATACTGTTTAGAATTAACACCAAAAAGTTAAATCTTCGTCTCATCAGAACAGAGAATCTTAATTCTCATAGTCTGGGAGTCATTCATGTGTTTTTTTAGCAAACTCTCTTCTGGCTTTCATATGTATTGCACTGAGGAGAGGCCATAAACACCCAACTGGTGGAGGGTGGCGGTAATAGTTGACTTTGTGGAACTTTCTCCCATTTCCCTACTGCATCTCTGGAGATCAGCCACAGTGACCTCTTGGGGTTCTTCTTTATCTCTCTCACCAGGGCTCTTTTCCTATGATTGCTCAGTTTGGCTGAACAGCCAGATCTAAGAAGAGTTCTGGTTGTCCCAAACTTCTTCCATTTGACAGGCAGTTCCTTTGACCTCATGATTCTCATTTGCATTGACATGCACTGTGAGCTGTGAGGTCTTATATAGACAGGTGTGTGCCTTTTCATCAATGCGATCTGTAGCAAGAAGGTTTGCTGTGTCTGTCAGCACAGTGTCCAGAGCATGGAGAATATTCCAGGAGACAGGTCAGTACACCAGAAGACAGGGAGGGGGCCTTGGATGTCAACAACCCAGAATCAGGACCGCTACCTACTCCTTTGTGCAAGGAGGAACAGGAGGAGCAGTGCCAGAGCCCTGCAAAATGACCTCCAGCAGGCCACACATATCTTTCTGCTCAAATTGTCTGAAACAGACTCCGTGAGGGTGGTATGAGGGTTCGGCGTCCACAAGTGGGACTTGTGCTTACAGCCCAATACTGTGCAGGGTGATTGGCATTTGCCAGAAAACACAAAGATTGGCAAATTCACCACTGGTGCCCTGTGCTTTTCATGGATGAGAGCAAATCACAATGAGCACATGTGACAGACGTGACAGAATCTGGAGATGCCTTGGAGAACGTTCTGCTGTCTGCAACATCCTCCAGCATGACCGGTTTGGCAGTGGGTCAGTAATAGTGTGGAGAGGCATTTCTTTGGAGGGCCGCACAGCCCTCCATGTGCTAGCCAGAGGCACCCTGACTGCCATTAGGTACCAGTATGAGATCCTCAGACCTATCTTGAGACTATATGCTGGTGCAGTGGGCCCTGGGTTCCTTCTGATGCATGACAATGTGTCAGAAGTTCCTTTATGATGATGGCATTGATGCTATGGACTGGTCTGCCTGTTCCTGAGACCTGGGACATTATGTCTTGTTCCATCCATCAACATACATACGCCGCCTCATCAGGAGCATGCCCAGGCACTGTAGGGAGGTCATACAGGCATGTGGAGGCCACACACACTACTAAGCCTCATTTTAACTTGTCTTGAGGAATTTCTACTGAAGTTGGATCAGCCTGTAACTTGATTTTTCACTTTGATTTTGAGTACGATTCCAAATCCAGACCTCAATGGGATAATGATTTTAATTGACATTAATTATTTTTATGTTATTTTGTTCTAAATTCATTCCACTATGTAATGAATAAAGATTTTCAACTGGAATATTTCTTTCATTGAAATCTAGGATGTATTATTTTAGTTCCCTTTATTTTTTAGAGCAGTGTACATACATATACATCCTCTACATATAATGAAATATCGCCTGATTTTAACAATTAACTCGAGTATATTATATGCTTGTTTGTGATGATAAAACCAAAATGTAACAACCACCATGCTGTCATTACTCTTCCTGTAGCAGTTAAACATCGATGTCTTTAGGTGCTTCATGTTATTTGTATACTGCTTTGCCATTTCATGCTTGGTTAAGTATGCACTGAAATTGCACAAGACTTTAATGCTAAATCCATATAACAGCTGTTTAATGGTAGATGGAATTTCTAATTTACCTGTCACACCCCCTTCTTTTTTGTACTTGGATCAGTGTATGTGCATATAATTGTTGATTTCCTTCTCATAAAGTGGTTGTGTTGCAAAGTGCTTGGTTTTCAGTTATTTTCAGCTTCATATTCCAGGTCTTGACACTGATGACTAGGTATTTACATATCTGGTCATATTCAAATACATCATTTTGTTTCACTAATTAAACATTATACTAGGATTTTGTAATTGCACATTGATATGGATTAGCGGGATACCTTTCCCAAATGTCCTTCGTGTCTTCAAGTAGGGTGTTAAGGTAATTCAGTTTTCTGTAAGACTGTGACCTAGAAAGTGGTAGCCTAGAGGTTATGTTACTGGACTTTGGACCAAAATGTCCCAGGCTGAAATCCCACCTCTGCAACTCTGCCACTGTTGGGTTCCTCAGCATGGCCCTTAATCCACAGTTGCTTGGATTGTAAGACTGTATCATTTGGTAGTCACAATACATGTTTCCACTGCGTGATGTTCCAAAATAGATGCCTCTAAACCCAGGAGAAGTTGATTTCATGTCTGAACATTGCTAACATAAGGCTTTACGTGGAATCTGTTAATGTAACTCTGTATTGTAGTGCTTGATAATTTTTGCCAAAGCAATCCCTTACCAATGTGGTTCTATCAGCTATTGATAAGTGGCAGTTTTTGATGCAGTGCTGTCTAAGGGAACAGAGATCAGAGATCTTCAGTTTAGGCTTGTGCATTTGCCTTGAAATGCACTGAAATTCCTCCAGATTGCTTAAAATGTTTAATGATATTATGCACTGTAGAGGGATACATATGCAAATCCCTGCTAATACATTTTTTAGGAAATTTGTTTCAGTAATTTTCTTACACATTTGTTCTCTGCCCATCTCTGCCCCTCACAGACTCAACCTTTAATGTATATGGGGGAATATGAACTTCACTCAGACATGCTAGACATGACTAGGCCTAGACTCATTTAGGCCTGAGAAGATGTGCTAATAAAATTGTTTAAAACGGTATTTTGATGAAATGATCAGTGTGGCTAAATTCTGTAGCAGAATATTACATAATCAATAAAATATGGCATGACTATAATGCCCAGCCATTTCTCTTATATATTACTTATGTTTACATCATTGTGTCTTAATTTAAGTATGAGCAGTCACAGTAATAAGTTAAGTAAAACATACATGCTCCCCCATCCTGGCACCATCCAGATACATTTATCCTGTGAACCACTTGAGTAAGAAGAGCTTATAAACCACTCTTATTCAATAGTCACTGAAACACACAACACGATCCTTCTAAAGCAGCTGCAAAAAGAAGGCATATGGTCAGAAAAATGTCAAGTCTGGTTTGTTGTAGAAGGATCAAGCCTCAAGATGTGTTTAAAGATTTGACATGAGAAGCAATAAATGAGATAAAATGAACAAATGGTAAATAAGAGCAGGGTGAGTATGAGCACAGCCTGCAGCTCTATTGTACTCCACTCTGACATTGACAGATGCAATAAAACACTTATGAAGGAGCAAGATCAAAGTAGGTTAACACAGACTTTAAGAGACTCAATAAAATAAAACAACATGCTTACTGTCAACTGTAGGATTGATATAACTAATTCCATACCCACATGTATATAAGAAAATCTGGATTGGAAAATATACACAAGTTGAAAAATTAGCACAGTGATGAAGTGCCATCACTCCAGGCTGAGCTCAGTCTTGGACATGCTGATTCACCTTCACATCAGTTTGGTTTCTGCATGCTGGCCTGAATAGTTCTTTTGAATTAACAACTTTATTTATATAACACTTTTACAATGGTGCATTGTCTCAAAGCAGCTTTACAATAGTATATTATCTTAAAAGGCCAATCTAAAATTAAGCAAGTCTAGGGTTACAGTGGAAAGGAAAAACTATATTAATATAGATGGAAGAAACCTTGAGAGGATCAAGACTTAAAAAATGACCCATTCTCCTTGGGTGGCCTGAATGTTAAATGAAACAGTTAATTTGTAATAATATTAAAATAAGTAAATAATAAAATTAAATAACAAAATTGATTTAAGTCTTTGATATTGAAGTCTCATTGATATTGAGTCTTTAGCTGTAATTTACTGGAGGCAGCATATTAAGGGGAACAACAGAAGTTAACACAGCCAAGAGGCAAAAGTCAACCCGAGCCATGTGTCTCAGTCTATATCTAACCAAATGCCTGTGTAAATAAGAATGCTTTTAGCCTAGACTTTGAAGAGTTTTTGAAAATTTGTAGAGTCTCAGAATCTCAAACTAAATGGGGAGTTTATTCCATAGCTGGGGGTCAAAATGAGAAAGCTTTTCCCCCTTGCTATGACTTTTTTATTCTAGAAACTGAAAGAAGTCCTGCACCTTGTGAACGAAGTAAATGGATTTAAAGACTCTAAGATTTCACTCAGATAATGTGGGACCAGATTGTTCACAGCTTTATATGTTACAAGAAGTATTTTGTATGAAATTTAACTGGTAACCAGTGTAGAGACGACAGAACACAACAGAGCAGGACTGGTATGATCAAATTGTTTCCAACTTCACCCACTGTGGTCTTCTCAAGCAAAAACAACCACTACTTGATTTTCGTCCTCCATCAGCTCATAGGCATCTACTTACTGTTGTAACTTGGCTAAGCAAGACAGGTTGAGGATAGGACAACAGCTTCACATGATTAGTCAAAACATGCAGTCTGTTTTAAAAAGCACCCTATATTAATAGCAATATGTCAAAGCAATGCTCCAGTAAATGTGTAATAAATAACCAAGTCAGAGACAGCAGCCATCTGTTTACACTGGCACAGGTTTTGTAAAGTCTCCTCATTGTTGCCTTAATGAACTTGTTTAGTGACAGTGTTTGTGCTCATAAATGTCTTTATTGAGGTCTGTCTCTACTAATAGACTGAATATGTCTGTCTAACCACCTTGGCTGTGTTTTTATGAAAGTTTCTTGTCACAGGTACAGCCAGTAACTCATAATTGTTTTATTTTATGACAGTTCCATTAATTATCACAGTGTGAAATCATCTCACACCAGAGGCTAGTTCAACTTTCTACTTTGGACTGTAAGGTGCCTCTGTTTTCAGCTAAATTAACAAACAGCAGTCAACGTGGCAACTTCTTTCATCCACTGTTGCGTTAGAAGCAATAACATGCTGCATCATTTACTTCTGGAAACATAAACGGCTGCCATAGGCTGCTTTCAGTGATCCACGCTATATGGAAAACATCAGTAGACACACTGGTACTCATTTTTGAGCATAAGATTTCAAACAGGACCATTGTTGTGGACCATTGCTATTCTTACACAACTTTCAGTAATATCAGTCCTATGTTAATAGTATTTATTATTGTTTTGAGCAAATACAAAGCTCAAACCAAACATCTAATATTTGAAAACCCAACAATTCCTTCAAATCCAAACTATTTCTAAATATAATAATAAAGCAATAAGTTATTTTTCACAAATAAGAAATGATTGGTTATAAAGTTGAATATTAATGGTAATAAGAAGTTCTAAAGAAGCAACAGCACAATATATTTGTTTCATGCAACAAAGTTGCAATAGTTCTTAGAATCTCTGGAATATTTACGCCACACCTGAAGCACTCACCATCTTGATCTAAAGCCCTAACAGACTGGCTCAATTCTAATCCCAAGTCCCAATTTTATATTCAATGGGGGAAGCAACACTTTCTGACTATTATAAAATCTATTTAAAAATCTATTAAAGTCAATTTATGATGAGCTAAAGGGCCTCCATCCATCCATCCATCCATCACGCATGTATATATCTATCTATGTACAGTGGAAGAAATGTACAGACATGAGGAAGGCGAGAAATTAGCCTAAAACTACATGAGGGAACTTGTTAATGATCTTAAGGCAGCTGAGACCACTGTCACCAAGAAAACCATTGGTAGCACATTACGCCATAATGGATTAAAATCCTGTAGTGCCTGCAAGGTCCTCCTGTTTAAGAAGTCACATGTGCAGGCCCGTCTGAAGTTTGCCAATGAACATCTGGATGATTCTGAGGATTATTGGGAGAAGGTGCTGTGGTCAAATAAGACAAAAATTAGCTCTTTGGCATTAACTGGTCATGTTTGGAGGAAGAGAAATTCTGACTATTACCCCAAGAGCACCATACTCACTGTCAAGCATGGAGGTGGAAACTCACTCATGCCAGCACAACACACACCAACACACCACCACATACCAGTGTCACTGCAGTTCTGCAGAATGATCCACCACCAAGACAATACCTGATCTATGGTGGTCCTGACCATTATAGAACAGAGCCAAGATGACTAACAAAGTATGAAAAGAAAAAGATTGTAGAACTACAAAGTGCAATAAACACTAAAAATGAAAATAAAGAGTAAGCGAAAATGAAACTGACAAATGTGTAGTCCTTTGCAGAGTAGTGTACATAAAATCTATTTTTTATTTTATTAATGCTTATGATCAAACTTACTGTACTCCAACATTTGGAGTTTTTTGCCAATTTGTTTGCATGATATATTTGTATTCTATTATTCACAGTCACAGTGTCACAGTTTTGGTAGTGACATGCCTGTGATGTTTTGTCCAAGGCACCAATGGGGACATGCACATGAAGTTCAAGTTCAGGTTCATTATTGTGTGTTATTGTATGAGGTTCTGCACACATGGCACACCTCCACTTGCACTATGTCTCTTCTTAGTATTTGCTTGTGTTTTATACTGAGAAAGACGTGAATGGTTTTCTCTACCATAGCTTTTTAGAGTCTCTGCCTTAGTTTTTGCTCTTCAAACAGGCAACATTCTAGTCTGACTTGCTGGTGTAAAGCTGCTGCAAATGCCAGTGTGCAAAATCTACAGTAACTACTTAACTAGAATACTAAATCTACACAGCATGTTTTATGATGAGGGCATGAGTTAAAAAAAAAATTTTCATTTAAATAAAAATACAGTTTGGAGGACCGACTGGCATAAGTTTAAGTGTTCTTCAAGACTGTATAGTGATTTTAGAATTTTAGACTGTTATTTTTTACTTTAAAATTACCCATATGCAAATGCTCATACTGTCAGTAAGAAAGTGGTAGTATATCGATTAAAAATATATATTGGGATTTAACTAAAACCATATTTTTTTCTTTTGAATTTCCAACATTTTTAGATTATTCAACATACAGATTGTACATTTTTGTGTACTAGATCGTTGTTATGTTTATGTTTATTAGCCTGTAAAAATATTTTCCAATTTCACTCTCTGGAGTAAAATCATGAGCAGCTTTCTCACTAACACTACTTTGCATCAGGATACCATAAAAGAGTGTTTAGACATGCTAACTAAACCCGTGAGTGTACATAGTGCAACTGAGCTCTCAAGTCAAGGTTGAATGACCATGGTGAACGACGCATCTCCGCATCAACTTTTGCACCAGTTGCATAGTGTTTGCATACTGTCATTATGTTCAGATTGAGATTTATATTCAGAAAACTTTATTTATCCCCTAGGGGCAATTGAAGAAATGTGAAAATAATATGTTTGTTAGGAGGCCAATACCCTAATTAATCTGTGTCTGAGCTCTTAGTTCCATTTAACCTAGCCTGCAGGAATTTCCACTTGTTAGAAAAATTACCACATATGGGGGTGGGGGTGGGTGAGGCATAACTGAATAATAATAATAATAATAATAATAATAATAATAATAATAATAATAATAATAACATTTATATATATATAATATCATTGCAACCAAGGTCTGTAATACATTAGACAGCAAGTGAATAGTTAGTTCTTGCAATACACATGTTGGATGTGAGAGAATTGCACTACTTTAAGGACAAGCCACATACTGATTGGACCCAAGTTTCATCATGTGTAATAAACCCTATGGTGTGAACAGACATAAGAGCTATTGTGTTTCAAGTCTCACAAATGTTTAAAGCTTGATAAAGGAGGAACATACAGTGCAGTTTTCTCACCTACAATGGGCATGTATGTGTCAGAATTGAACCTAAGTGCAATGGAAGCAGGTCGTTTGCTATCCAAAATGGAATTTGACATATCGTATTTACAAAAAACTGCTTTATATTTTATTACAACAAAACGAAATATTTGCAATACTGCAGTAACACAAAAAGTTTGTCAGAGCACATGGAATATTATCTCAGGAGCCATCCTTTAACAATATTAGTAATAATAATAGTACAGCACCTGTTCTCTCCTCTTGTGGTCAGTACTGAATCAGCAATTGAACAGTGGAAGATGCTGTGAAAATAGTCCTTCACAATGCCTAAATATGCTGAGAAACTGTCTTACTGAAAAGGGAATACAATAATTTGCAACCTAGTAGTAACACATATTCCAAGCATATAAAATGTGTTGCAACCAAACAACCTGGTGCAATAAGCACTTTTATGTGAATACTGTGAATTTACTTAAGGAGTGTGCTCTGCATGAAAGGTATGCACTCTGCTAAACAGATTCAGTAGTTACAGAGGATAATTACAATACATTTTATTTGTTTGTACTTATGTTTATTTTAATTTAGTTTGTATTCATATGGCAGACATTGTCCCAGAACAGATTTGCATAAAAAAGAGAGCAGTCATAGGTGACAGTAGATGCAAAAAGAACCAAGATCTACCTATGGGTTAAGTGGACGTTTGGATAAAGTGTTTAAGAGTCCCTGTATACCAGAATACAAAGGAAATACTTGACAACATTTTTATCACAGGTATGACTAACTGAAAAAAATAGAATAGAAATAAAAATCAATATAAATACAAAGTCTGGACACAAACTGAAACAAGTTGTTTTACCTCTAGACAAATCTACTTACCTGACCAGTTCAATGAATTCTGGTCATATTCTGGTTATTAGATGAAGACAACCAGGCATAAAGTTTTCTGCATAAGTGTGTATTCCACATTTGTTTAGAGTTTTGAGGCACCTTCATCTGACTCAGACTAGTCTTTGTGGGATTAGTTTTGGCAAACGGTCATCATGTGGTACTGGTCTTATGGTTAAAGGAATATTCGATATTCAGTAGATTTTTGCCGGGTACAGTGGTCAGACAGAAAGACCTGATCCCTGTGTTGTCACCATATTGTTGTGACTGCAAATGGCACTGATTTCCAAGGACCTCTGCCAAGCGCTCAGGTTGATTGCATACTGCCTATGATGGTAACCAACGAGAGCAGCCCATGTTTTGTTTTGTTTTGTTGAACAATTTTACTTCTAAATTAGAGCCCATAGGCTTTCTTAAAACGTCAAGATATAGAGGTCTATTATAAGTATCATAGCTTAGGGAACATTGATGAAACATGCTCTGATGCCAAGGCATACCTAAGAAACATTGCATAGTGTTGCATTGGATAGCACCTACACTTAGTGTTTTCCACATATGTGTTATCTGACTAAAAAAAGATTATATCTTCGTGGTATAAAAAATTATAATGATGTTTAAGCTTAGCAGCACAAAATTTATAAAAATGCATCCAGAAATGTTCAGAAAGCAAAATTCTCATTGTCCAGTAAAATCTGTCACATGCGCAAGATGCACGATCTTGGTTGTAGCATGTTGTGTAACAATAGAAAAAACAGGTTTAGTACTAATAAAACAGTTAATGGTCTGTGTGGCAGATCTTGGGCATAGACATTAAAAAACAAGTTGTGAAATAATTAGAAAAAAAGACACTGTGTTTGGTCCTTATTAAGTGTCATCTTCATGACTGCTTTATTTCTGATAAAGCAGACGGGAAACAAATTTTCATTACCTATCATTGCCACTGTAATTCAACAATCTATCTACATCTATATCTAAGCTATATCTACAAACATACCCACACATGCACGCATGGTCATGCATGGACACACACACTAACTCGTTCATACTAGGACACTTTAAAGATGCCAGTAGACCTAACATGGAATGTGAAAGAAAACAGAAGGCACAAAACAAGAATGCTTATGAACACAACCAGTACTTCAGTATGGATATAATAGACTTCTTGGTAAAAAGGCTTCAGATTCTGTTTGCTACCTGGATAGAATCAAGCTCATAATAGAACTTATACAAGCCAGAGAATTACAATTTGAATTTTTTTTTAGAATGCATCACTTTATTCACACTGTGTATTACTCTGATGAAGAATTACAATGATCAGTAATAGCAAGTTCCCAGCCTCTGTATTTTCTCCCCTAACAGGCCAATAAGTGGTTGTGAAGGACCAGCAGTGACGGTCTCTTCTGGCCCCAGCAATCAGAGCAAACAGCATGACCTCTCTGCGCCAATCAGCAATAATCATTAGTTACTGCATCCCCCACACACTCTAAGCCTCACAGGCAAGTCCAGTACAGCAATGGTAATTACCAGTTTATCGCATAAAGCATAACTGGATTTGTCCACAAAATATGCACTAACATAGTAAAATTACTGGGTGACCTAAAGGAGTACCAGGTTCTTAAAATGGCAAAAAGAGAACTGAACAAGCTGGAGGTGACTGTATAACAATAAATAAAACGGTCAGGTGACATAACTGTACTATAGAGAGTAAGATACATAGGAAGACAGGTTTAAGCCAGCCGGCTTCTCTAATGTCCCCTGGCAAAAAATCTTTTCCTAATTTGTACAAAAGGGGCTCTATTAAATAAGGCATATGGCTATCCCAAAAGAGGACTCCCCTGTTTAATTATCCTTCCACAGATACTGAATAGACAATATTTCAATACTTTCTTTAACTTCCTTTTACCTTTCTGGAGGAGAGGGGACAATACTCCTACAGCTGGTCAGAAGGGTTTGCTTTTGAAAGCATTCACAGAGCATGCCAAAACATTCTTTTCCCTGTAGTCCATCTGCTCCTAGGGCCAGACCTGCTCAAACTGTGAAGAGTTGCTTAATAGCCTCAAAATGTTCCACAAATCTATTCCTCAACAATTTCTTCTTTGTTCACCAAACACAGTTTAAGTACAGTATATCTCAGAGTAGACTTACCATGCTTACAGAGTCACAGCCCACAGACTGTTCTGAGTAAAAGGATGAGGAGATTCTTCTCATCTTCATTAGGACCATTGTTATAGTTCCATTCCACGCGGCAGATAGAACAGCTGCTTTCTTTTTGTTGTCTTCCTCTTATAAAAGTAGGTAGAGGTGGTATATATCTCCTTAACAGAAGAAGCACTGATCATTTTATATCTTATCATTTGAAATCCTAGCACTGATATCTAATTTATTTGCTTGATCTTTAGGTGTTTCTTCATTAATGTTTACTGGCCACATCCCTGTAAAATTTCCATATAGGTTAGAAAAAAAGTGAAGGTCTACAAGCCACATGAGAAAGTTCTTGGCTGTGATGGCTGAAAAATATTCATGACAGAAATAAGGTTAAATCAACACACTAGCCATGGGTGAATTTAGAGTGACCAATTCATCTAATACATTTCTTTAGAATGTGGGAGGAAACCGATGTACAAACCATAAAAGTCACTATTTGTGTTGAAAGATGAGTTTCCCCCAGTACAAAATAAGAAGAACATTATTCCTTTATTCCTCTCACCCTGATGCCTGCACTAGAGAGATTTTTAGAATTGTGACCATGCTTTATTTTTAAATGTAAGAAGACCTACATAATAGTCAGTTTAGTCAAATACATGAATAACTATAAAAAACAAATACATATTAAGAGAAACAAAAGCATCACTTCCTAAAAGCTAAAGCAAAACCGCTTTTACACTGCTCACAAAAATTTGGGAACATTTAATTATGGAATATTTCATTTAAAAAGTATCCCCTCATTTTTATGAGCAGTGCAGTTAAACTTAGTGAAAAGGTGTAACGCATACTACTTACATAGCACCTTACAGCCCTCAAGGTTTCTTAGGAAAACTTTTAGTGTTACGGAAACAATGCCATTCAGTATTTTCCACTGAAGATCATCACCTTATTTGGTTCTTTGTAGAATGGATTTGGCATAAAATAATTTTTCTTAACCATAGTACCTTTCTGTCCTTTCATGAACATATTGAAAATGTTATGTATTTTTATATACCTTGAATATTGAAAACATTCTAAAGCTTAATGCATTAGTTTGCTAATAAAGAGTTTCAGGTTCAAACTTATTTCCCTTTGCCCACTAGAAGTTTGGAAGAGTGTCCTTGTCTACCTGACTGACTGCTCCCATACCAAGTCCATAACCATAACCAGTTTTCAACTTTTCTCACACAGAATGACCTACAGTATCACAACCAGTCTGGTTTCAAGGCAGCTCACGCCACAGAAATGTTTCTGAGAAACTTCAGGCAGCCACAGCATCTAGATTTTCAATTATTTAAGAAATCAATTATTTTTCATTCTTATTGACCTTTCAATTGCCTTAACACAGTCAACCACAAGATTCTGCTATCTGTCCTCTCCAGGTTCAGCCCGGGACATTCCTGCAGTTGGATCCCATCATTAAGATCTTGCCATCTTCCAGTTAAACACATCACACCTTTTGGAGACTGCAAGAAATATTGGAGTTATCTTTAATAACCAGATACGTATTGCTACTCACATTTCAAAACAGACTCCGGCTTACTCTGTCTGCTCTACAACAGCAGAAGAATTCAAACCTTTCTTTTCAGGGAAGCCACAAAGGTGCTTGTCCAGTCTCTTGTTATATTAAAACTAGATTACTGCAATGCTCTTCTGGCTGGTCTTCCAAGTAGTGACTAAAAACTCACTTCTTCACACTTGAGTGGAGATTAAACATGCAGAAAAAAAAACTATTTGCTTGTATATTAAAGCTGGTTCTGGTAGTATTGTGTTATTGGGCTACTGCTTATTTGTACTAGCATGATTTTAGGTCTACTAGGTCAAATACAAAGCACATTTGTAAGACGCTAGCTAACATTAACAAGCAGTCATATACTTAGTTTCCACACCAAAGGCTCAAGATGTTAGATCATACAGCACTACTGACAACGAACAAGCCTGTTTGACACGTCTATGCATTTTAAAATGAGCATATAAATCAATGTTAGCTTTCAGCACACTCTCAACAGCACTACAGAACCTTGATCAAGGTTGTGAAACCTCAATTGAAGCCAAAGACCATCAATTACAAGTGCCTGTCCATTCTTCCTTCTCTTAAGGGGCAAATCTTCATATGAGCTTGGCAAAAACTTACTTCTACCTGTTGGGCTTCCACATGCTAACTTTCATACTTTAAAAATAAGTTTTAAAAAATTTTTAGTTGGCTCCATTAAGAAATTCCCTGATTCTATTTGCACAGGACTCACACATTTGCTTTGCTCAACACTGAAAAATAACTTTTAACAAGCACAATTTTAAAGCATGAGTGGAGCAGTGCCAGTACCACCACCCCCACTTTTACTAAATGATGTAGTTATCTCCAAAGCTAATTTTTGCTTTTATCTTATGGGCATTCCATTGCCATAGTGGAGTAAAATGCTTTCTTTAATCTGAAATTATTCTAAATATGCCAATATACACTACATATTATGTTATTTTCAATTTGCATTGCTTTATATTACAATAATTTGCATTACACTAAACATGGCATGGTCTCAAATACCAACTAGGAATATATACTGTTCACAAAAATTAGGAGATACTTAAAATTTAAATATCCCATAATTTTTGTGAGCACAACAGCTTATACAAATATTCAGTTAGTGTTTAAAAATATAAAACCTAGTCTTGATAAAGAGAGAATTTTCTGTATTGAATGGGTCCATGTCCATGTGATTTCTGTGTAAACGTCTCCATATTTAGATACACAATACAGTTACATAACTTAACTCTTGCAATGAACATTGATCAATTGCACCTGCCTAATGTGTTATTTAAACTGGCCAACATCCACTGTCAGTGCAGCTTCTTTGTACTTGTTGCTGCTGGTAAATGGTCAGAGGGTATGAGTGTCAGAGATAAAAGATCAGACAGATAAGGAACAAATGATCATAGACTTTACACTATTCAAAAAATAAGTAGATATTTCATTATTTCATTCTGAAGCATCCCCTAATTCTTGTGAGTAGTATACATAGATTTAGGAGGTGAAGTAAGGGCAACGGGAAATAAGTTGGGGAAAGGAAATAAAACAAAGAAAAGTAAAGGAGCTTAATTAATATAAGTAAATTTAGTTTTAGATTAGGAGACAGTTATTGGAAAAAGTTTGTATTTCGTTTAGGTTAGGAATGCCATTTTGGGTTTGCAGCTTGACACAAACTTGAGCACATATGTAATACAGAGGGAGATTATATGCCTACGAACCCTAAGCTCTTAGCATCAAATTCCACCTGGCTTCTAAAAGTCACTGCAGTATATTCACAAACAATTTCTAAAAAAGATCCCTCCACAGTAAACTGCATACCCTTAACATATGAATCAGAGTGTCTACAGGTTATATTGAGTGAAAAGACAGAAATTGTGCCTGGAAATTTGTTATCTTTCAGATTAATTTAGTTTCTTCATGTATGTTTGGTTTGTATGTATGATGGTAGGCATCGTGTCCATCAAAGACCTCAGGGAACCTACAATGAGGACTGCATGCCAGGTGTAGTTCAAGCTGGAGGAGGTCTTTTGATGTTCTGAGGGTGTTTTAATTACACAGAACTGGGTAATTTGGTTGAGGTGACAGTAACTTTTAACCAAAATGTCTACATTTAGCTGCTGGAGGTTTTGCCTTGGCCCTCCCTGTATTCTAAGATGACAATTCCATTATTTACATTACTGCAAATGTGACTGTCATGATAAATATTCAGGAGGAGTCTGCAAAAGCCCTAGATATGGAACCTTTTGAAAATCTGTGGGACTATTTGTAACGAGTAAGTTGTCATGAAGGCATCCACGATATCTACCCAAACTCTACCAATTCTATGATGCATGAGTGGCTGAACACCAAATCAATTTGTAGGCAGTATTCATGCTTGGGTCAATTAGGTGACTATTTCTTGTCTGGAATGCCTATATGCATAATTATAGCATATAGCACTCCCTCAAGGCAAAATCAGTACCAATCTGCATTTGGATTCAACCATCCACCCCGTAACACAATGTATGAATTTGGAGCTAAATTCTGTGACAAAAGTGGTATGACAAAAAATGGCAATGGTAATTTTCGGACAGTTCCCTGTACAATTAATGTTGAGGGTTCTAAATTTCCAAATTGTGACAGGAAGGAACATTTGACAAAATAATTCCTTGGCAGGAGAACTAAGAAGGTGCACAGGTGTACATGCATCTTAAATCACACTTAAAATGCATCTTAAAAACCCTTTGAACCTTAGTCACTTCAGTTGTGTTTGGAAACGCCACCACTGCATGGTTCATGTGGAGCGGCTGATAACAATGGTCAACATACTTTCTAGTGCCAAGAGGCACTCCTTCACACTTATGTTCATGCCATGCCAGAGTGTAAGACTCGCAAACTGTTTCGTATTTGGAGTTGTACCATCACTTTTGCTGGTTGCCAACTCCCCATAGACCAAAACCCTGCTTACACTCACACACTCACACACACACACACACACACACACAAAAAAAAAAAAAACTCTTTGCACATTTAATTCTTAGAAGCACGATTCAATCAATATGTCTTCTGATTCAGTGAATCAGGTCTGGGGAGCTATAGTGTTTCATGGACTATTAAGCTTAGTAACTTGCGCAAAGAATGAAGATATTCTAAATCAATGAACAACCAATGCACTCTAAATATTTAACATAACCCCTAGAGAGTCACGTTAAGTAGATATAACTCATAATGGCTTAGATAAATTTCAAGGCTGAAAGCTGGAGGCATTGTTGGGTGTTCTGAATGAGCCTATCCAGCTACTACTGATGTGGTGATATTTTATCTGCCTGTTTAGTGCTGCATATTCACATGCACTTATATCTTATGCACTGGGTAGTGGGTGTACTTGAATAAACGGCACCATGGCCAATGTGAACAAGTAATAATGACAGATTAATTTAGCATACTGGCAGATGGTAATAGAGAATTGTTTATTCATGGAACCCACATAGATTATTATACTATAACCTCAATATAATTCAAGTGTGCAAACATCATCCATCACCACTCCACTGACCGATTATTTATGGTTTCATCCCCAATGCCTCAAATTGAGGTTTATTATTGACTGCATCCTTACTCTGTGTTCTCAGAGGCATTGATCTAGCAAAGCAAGAAATTTGCCTATTACTGAAATGTCCAGGTTACATGACCTGGGTAATTGAGGCCCTGGCAATGACACTGCATTCTGGACTGTCCATGAAGCTATCAAACTGGGGTGACGTGTTTGACATAAGAACTGGACATGCAGGATATCACGCTTGCCTAGTAATTACCGCTTAGGATGGCATAACGCATTATTAGTCATAAAGGAGTGTGTTACCTTTAGCTGCCGCTTTGTGTGCAATCCTGCATGAAGCATAATAGAACAGTAAATGCCTTCTACGGTTAGCTTAAAAAACTAACACTGTTGGTGTTCCATATTTATTTATTTTGTGATACCCAAGACCTAGGCAGGTTGGACCCAGTAATGTTGTCAGAGGCTGAGGTACACAATCGGGCACCTGAGTAGATGAAGAAACAGGTGCTGTTTTTTCTTGATAGAGAGAGAGACATCTGGTGGTAGTTTTCAACTATGTCATTGACCTGCTGAGTGAACTGATGGCAATTGTCAATTAAAGACCTTAAATCATGCAGACCAAAAAGAGCTCCATGGTGAGCTGCAAGGAGGATCTTAGTTTGCTTTGTGGACCTGAGTGGTCAGATCACTTAGCTGTTAAGATCTTGCTTGTAGGGTTTGTCCTCAATGGGTTGCAAGCCAAACTGCTTTTGGGTTAAGTCCCTACATTGGCTCAAAAAGTAAACAGGAAGGGAATGAGAAGAATGAGACAGAGTTCAACGGTATAAAAATTTCAAGTAGACAAGACAGATGAGAATATGTCCTGTTTAGTGCCATCTTTAAGGAAAACAAGCTGTGGGTGGTCTAATAACCTTGGGTAAGACAAGGTAGGTATGTGCCAGGTCCAATACACAGACCAAAAACTGCAACATCGTGGCATTTTTCAGCACAGAATATGAAAAGATATAGGAACGAGACCAGAGAAAAAGGGAGTTCAAAGGGATAGAAATGTAGGGGAAAAATGTGTGGAAAACAAAAATTGATGGTTGGAACCAAACCCCAGCATATGATCATTATTTTATATTTATATAATGATTTAGTGCATTACTAAATATGGCAGAGTCTAGTTATGAGCGATTTAGCAGTAGTTTGTATGACTTGGTTCCTCATGTCTGAATTATTATTATTAGTTTTTTTTATTTTTAATTATTATGTTTGCTGTGGTTAGCTAAAGATGATAATAACATCTGTACATCTATGATTAATTTACTTGTAGTACAAAACATTATGTACCCTCATTGTTTTGGGTCAGGTCTTAAACAAGGTTTGCACATCCTTTTAATTCTATTCATGTTCTGTGGCCAGTCTGTTCTGACAAAACATCAGAAAACAACAGATGAACAATAAATAAATGTCAGTGATACCCATTATAATCAACTTTGTGTATTAATATGCATTGTCTCTACAAAGTAGTCTTTGTTATAATTGATAAAATTATATAAAAAATATAAAAGTTTTAATTTAGTAAAATACCAAACAGGCCAAAATTAATTGGAACGTAGCAAGAGGGTTAAAACTGTGGACGAGTAGAAGTGCGAGAAGAACTTCCCTAAATGCTAAATTAAACTAGCAGTAATCCTGGGAACATCACATGAAATGAAAGGTAATGTTTGGTCAGAAATATGCTTTCCCATCCTTGGTTCCAGTGAATACACACAGAGGTCACCTAGTCAGATATGAAGAGCACTGATTAAAAAAGAAATCAAATTGTGAGATCATGAGACAGCAGAAAGGTCACTGTCATAACAGCCTGCTGCCCTCAGATCAATGAAAGGCTCCCAGTTTTGACATCAGAGTAACTGAGCAACTGAGGAATGAGCGACATATTTATACACACTGTGTATATACAGTGGGTATGGAAAGTATTAAGACCCCTTTAAATTTATCACTCTTTGTTTCATTGCGGCCATTTGCTAAAATAAAAAGTTCATTTTATTTCTCATTAATGTACACTCAGCATCCCATCTTGACAGAAAAAAACACACGAAGAAATTTTTGTACATTTATTAAAAAAGAAAAACTGAAATATCACATAGTGATAAGTATTCGGACCCTTTGCTCAGTATTCAGTAGAAGCAGTCTTTTGAGCTAGTACAGCCATGTGAGTCTTCTTAAGAATGATGCAATAAGTTTTTCACACCTTGATTTGAGGATTCTCTGCCATTCTTCCTTCCTTCAGGTCTCTCCAGAGATGCTCAATTTGGTTTAGGCCAGGGCTGTGGCTGGGCCAGTCAAGAATGGTCACAGAGTTGTTCCAAAGCTACTCCTTTGTTATTTTAGCTGTGTGCTTAGGGTCATTGTCTTGTTGGAAGGTGAACCTTCGACCCAGTCTGAGGTCCTGAGCACTCTGAAAGAGGTTTTCTTCCAGGATATGTCTGTACTTGGTCACATTCATCTTTCATTCAATTGCAGCCAGTCGTCCTGTCCCTACAGCTGAAAAACACCCCCATAGCATGATGCTGCCACCACCGTGTTTTACTGTTGGGATTGTATAGGGCAGGTGATGAGCAGTGCCTAGTTTTCTCCACAAATACTGCTTAGAATGAACACCAAAAAGGTTAATCTCCATCTCATCAGATCAGAAAATCTTATTTCTCAAAGTCTGGGAGTCATTCATATGTTTTTTGGCAAACTCTCTCCGGGTTTTCATATGTCTTGCAATGAGGAGAGGTTTGCCATAAAGAAACCATAAACTCTGCCATAAAGCCCTGGTGGAGGGCTGCAGTGATAGTACAATTTGTGGAACTTTCTCCCATCTCCCTAGTGCATTTCTGGAGCTCAATTACCAAGGCTCTTCTCCCACGATTGCTCAGTTTAGCTGGGCGGCCAGGTCTAGGAAGGGTTATGGTCATCCCAAACTTCTTCCATTTAGAGGTCTGTAATTTTTATTGTCGCATACTTTAATGGTAAGAGTTTTGGTAAAATTTTTAAAATCACATTAAGATATAAAAGACACCTGTACACATGCTCAATTAATCACACTCCAACCTCTCCACCGCAGGACAACAGGCAACAGCTTGGTGAGAACTGTTTGATTAATTGTTAGAAATTGGAAGAAGCATAAGATGACTGTCAAAATTCCTTTGTCTGTGTGTAAGAATGATTCTGAGAAAGGTCAGGAGTCAACCCAGAGCTACACAAGAGGAGCTGGTCAATAACCTGAAGAGAGCTGGAACCACACTATACTGTCATGTATTAAAATACTGAAGGTCCCCCTTCTCACTCCAGCAAATGTCCATGCCCTATTGAAGTTCACCAATGACCATCTGGATGATCCAGAGGAGACATGGGAGAAGGTTATGTGGTCTATTTTGAGACCGAAATAGAGCTTTTAGTATGAACTCCACTTGCCGTGTTTGGAGGAGGAAGAATGATGAGAACACTGTGTCAACTGTGAAGCAAACATCATATTTTGGGGGTGTGTTTCTGCAAAGGGGAAAGGACCACTGCACCGTATTGAAGGGAGGACAGAAGGGGTCATGTATAGCATTTTTTTTCAACAACCTCCTCCCTCCTGAGTAAGAGCATTGAAGATGGGTCGTGACTGGGTCTTCCGGCATGGCAATAACCTGTAACACACAGCCAGGGAAACTAAGGTGTGGCTCCATAAGAAGCATTTCACGGTTCTGGAGTGGCCTAGACAGTAAATATTTATTTTCCCCACTGTACATATAGTTACCCTAGGAGAACTGAACAAGCCTGTATATAGTCTTTAAACCTTTTTAACAGGACCGGTGTCTGCTCCATTGTGCAAGGAGGAACAGGATAAGCACTGCCAGAGCCTTACAGCAGGTAACTGGTGTGAATGTTTTTTACTAAACAATCAGAAACAGGTTTCATGAGGATGACCTAAAGGGGGTCCTAAAGTACCTGACATCCTGTAGTAGCCCTGTGCTCACTACCTAAAACCAAAGAGCTTGACTGGGATTTGTCATAGAACACCATAATTGGCACATCCGCCATCAGCACCCTGTGCTTTACAGAGTATAGGTAAGGTGACGCTGAGGAGAATATTCATTCAACATGATCGGCTTGATGGTGCGTCAGTGATGGTCTGGGGAGGCATATCCCTGGAAGGATACACAGACCTCTGCAGGCTAAACAATGGCATTCTGACTGCTTTTAGTTTTAGCAGCTATGCCTGTGTCCTGGCTTCACCAATACAGAAAGTTTTTCACATTAAATCAATTACTCACTAAATTACATGAGATTTTTAAACACTTTATTATAAAATAGGCTTTGTGCAAATTATTTTCCCAACTGTAGGTTAATGTATGTGTTTTAAATATTAATATACTTATCATTACTTATCACACCAAACGTTTGCTTGTTCTCCAGAGTTCATGTTACATTTTACTTTGGTAATTTACCTCTTAATGAGAGATGGCAGACTTTAAGAGGAGGCAGGACTGAGAGAAGCAGAATGCTAGTTTTCACACACTGCCCACTATTTAGGTCAATCTGACATCCTCAGCAGCTGAGAGGTGTTGGGAGCAGTTGTTCCTTAAGCAACAGACTGAAACCATATCACCTTTAGCAACAAAACCAGGTTCTGTCTAAGATTAACAACAGCTGGGTTCGATTATGGGGTCCTCTAGGTTTTAATCACCAATCGAGCATTTATGGGATCAGCTGGGATGCCAACTTTAGAAACTTAGTGTGCAGGATCTACAGGCCCATCTCCAACATATGTTGAGAAATGTGCCACAGGATACCACACAGAACCTGTTTGCCTATGTACAAACCCATTCCTATAAAATTAAAATATCATGAAATTACCATAATTCCATTCCATAAAAGCTGAACGTCCATAGAGAATATCTTGAGGGTCCACAATGTAAATTATTTCAAGTGTTTATTTTGTTTATTTATTTGTTTATTTTTAGGAACTTAAAAAATTAGATAAGCCCAAATTTTGCAGGGAATTAATGTTTTAAACTGAGTGTGACACACTAACCATCTACTAAACTCAAAGCACCTGCACAGGTTTTCCCAGGTGTCATTAAATTGCTTCAGTTTGGTTAAATTGTCTCAGTTCAGTTCAATATGGGGAAGACTGCAGACATTCTAATTTTCCAGAAGACCATCATTGATCATTGTTCTATAGGATGGGTAAGCCACAAAAGTTCATAGCTAAGGAAGCTTCACAGAGTGCTGTGTCCAAGCATATCAATGGAAACACTAGTAGAAGGACAAAATGTGGCAGGAGAAGATTCACCAGCAAAAGAGATGGCAGTGGGCAATTAATAAACTTTTCCATGAAATAAAATTTTTTGGAATGGGTCTGTATGTATAAATATGTATTTTAATATAAGAATTTCCAGAATTGCGGTTTTATAGAAGCGCTAGTGCCTGTTGTTTCATGCAGCACCTAGTGTCAATCCCATGTACTTGATCCAAGCACTCTTACATTAAGTAAGAACATAAGTACCACACACAATTCTTTTATTTTATTCTGCAGAACAGACATGCCCAACTCTTATGACTGTATGGACAACGGCTGCAGTCTCCAGCATCAAGACTTTTTATTGTTCTTCCTCTTCCTATTCACTCTATGTTTGCTAGACTAACATGGCAGGGAAGGTTAAACTGCAAAATGCACTCATCAACATGCTGTTCATATCACTGTATCGCTGTACTACAGCTCTGTGTTGGTGCATCTGGATATACTGCACACTGGCTGTTCTGAACACCAGAAGGAGTTTTGGTTTAATAAAGAACAGCCCCTGCTGCATTTCAGTGTAATTTCAGTGGAGTCAGGTATCAGGTATTCATGTATATGAAAGCAAAGTTGAAAGCAAAATATATCAAACTGACAAATGAATCATGAAATTTTTTTTTTAAAATTCAAACTACTGGAGGGTATGCTAGGCCCAAACCTGTAGATGACAGACTGGCTGTTATGCTGGATAGAGACATAGAAAGACTGGTAGTCAGACTGTATACCAGTAAAGAAAATTACAAATAAGAACATAACTAATTAAACATAATAGACATGACAAAATAATATAAAAATGAAGAGGAAAGTACAGTATTCAATTATCCCTAAGAACTGCATTACGGTTATTACAGAAACATACATAATTAAAAATAGTACTGAACTGCATGTTGTTGCATGTATTGCACTAAATTATATTAACACAATTATATTAACACAACAAAAATATGACCAAAAAATATATGCATTTTTTATTTCACCTTGCTTAGTTAAGAACAATTCTGAAAGTTCTTATTGCTGACAATTATTTTTAGACTCTTTACACTGTTCCAGTTAACCTTCAAAGTATTAGATGAGGCGCTAAATCAAGTTTGAGATTGCGTCCCACACGCAATTTAGTAAATGGTATCCCTATCCTTGCCTCCTTTGTTCATCTATCTCTACTGACCTCCTGCCCAGCAGGATCATCACTCTATGTCATGATTACTAATGAACATTGATAGCCTTCCAGGAGGACAGTGGGTAATCCCTGGAGCATGTTGGTGAGTCAAGAATCAATAAACAGTGCTTAATAATTGTCCATCTCTACAAACACTCAAGCTGATGAAGCTCCAACAGCCACACGTTTTTCTCCCATCTTTCTTCATCCTTTAATGACATCCAGATATATATATATATTTCACAAATTACACAAGTAATGAAATTGTGTGCATGTATTAATGTGGACTTTGGAACTCTGGTACATAAGCTATATGTAATAAAAGTGCAGCAGACTCTTTCACAAGGTAAAGTTTATGCAAACAATACTTCTTTTAACATAAAATGGATTCAAACATGATTACTTCTCAGTCTTGATCAATCCACAATTTCCACTTCATTCATCTCTCTGGAGTGTAGCAAAACCAGAGCTTTAAAGTAAGCTACTCCTAGTAAGGTATCTTAACACACTAGTGCAGTACTATATAAAACAAGACAAAGCCTACAGTAGCAAATCTTACAGCAGTAAAACAGTCAACTGAAGAAGGCAGCATATGATCTGGACATATCGAAAAAGAGTTGGTAGCTGCCTTCCATTTTGGGATAGGAATACACAGTTATTGTTGGTGTGTAGCACTGATACATGTGCTACAGTAGTTTTAGGATATGTTCACACTTGGCACATTTGTTTTGATTAAAACTAACCCTGGTGCGAGTATACCATTGATGATTCATTTGAGTGCGTAAACACTGGCATTCGACCATTGGTGCGCACTAAACAAGTGAACAAGCTCACCTAAATAGGTGAGTCTTGGTCTGCTTTCAAATGAATGTGGTACACAGCACGGACCAAAGATGCACGAACAAACCAAACACAGGTAATTTAATGTGACAAGAAGTGACCAGTCATTTAATATATTGTGTGCAGCTTGATAAGATAAGATAAGATAAGATAAGATAAGATAAGATAAGATAAGATAAGATAATCCTTTATTAGTCCCACAGTGGGGAAAATCACCGTGTTTCAGCAGCAAGGGATAGCAAGGCACTTAGTACAAAAATAGACAAATGAACTGTACAGTATATACACAATTACACAAAAATAAAAATTAAGAACTAAGGGAAAATATTGCACAATATGAAATAATGTTTTCTGTAAGTGTGTGTGTATATTGTCCACTGTGTATATGTAAATACATATAATATACACACATACATACACACACACAAACACACACACACACACACACACACACACACACATATATATATATATATATAAAATCAGACCTAATAACCAGAGTTTCTGAGAGGATCCCAAAAATCTTCCGGAATCTGACCCACTTTGCATCCACTCTAAGTGGCGACTTGTGGCTTCTTTTTCTTATTCGCTCTCGTGTTCTTTGGTCCAATTAAACAAAATTTTGGTCCAAACAAGCGAATAACATAATACGTATGTAATAGGATTTGTTTCAGTGCTTTAGGATTCAGTCCGAATAAACAGCTGGTCCTATTAAGCGGTGATCGAATTAACCGGATTTGATTGTATACACATATACACACACACACACACACACACACACACACACACACACACACACACACACACACACACGTGGTCTACTTGGAACAATGCTGATGGTGAAGTCTAACAGCAACATACAGCAGTTCACATAATACATGATATAGCAGTTTACACAAAATCAATCACACCAATGTAATTCCGGCTATGTAAAGAACTGTACTTGATTCTTATACGCTACAAAACAGACTACTCAAGCATACCTGCCTCTTGTTGTAGGAGGTATAGTTGGCCATTACATACCAGTACCACTGTCCCCTTGCTGCTTGTGTTCCTTTATGTGCATAACGGAGGAATTAATGTGTGAGCTCTTTGTGAGGTATCAGCTGGTAAAAATGGCAGCATATATTAACAAATCCAATGGGAATGAATGAAGGAATAAGCATGTTTATTCCAGCACATAGTGTTGTTGTGGAAGTTATGTCGCAAAATGTCATGAAAGCTGTTTAATCAATATGTGGCCTTATTCATGTGACTTTTGTTTGGATATTATGGTGCAACAATGTATCATTTTCTGTCTTGGTGTGGACTGCAATTATAAACACACCCATAAACCACCTTAGTGTCACAGCTGGACTGAAAATAGTCCACCAACCAAAAATATCCAGCCAACTGAATCCAGTGAGCACTGAAGGTGAAGGATTAGATGATGACTAACACAAATTGTGCAGTAAGAGATGAGCTACTATTTATTACTTTACATCTACAAAGTGGAGCAATATGGTAGATATGTATAAATGTGTGCACAGTAATTGAACATGATGTCCACCCATCAGTTATTCGCTCGAAACATGACAGAAGGTTCATTATACTGCTGTTTGTTTTTTCGTACAGTGTGGGGATACACACTGCACTGAAGTGCTGCCAGGTTGGCACTGTTAAACATGGTTCCATGTGGATATTGGGTGTCTGAATCCAACACTGTCTGAAATGTAACATGGATATGTTACTTGCATATAAAGTAGCTCCTGTTATTGACATTATTTGGCTAGAAGTCACTGATAGCAAATTCTAATGTCTAAACTAACTAACTAAACTAATGTTAGCTTCATAGTTCTCTCCGTTACTCCCACACACACACACAGCAGGGAAATATATTGAAATAAGCATTGATTTGCAATAACTGTATCAATTTAGCCATTTTTTATTAGAATTATGCCATACTCAATGTAAATCAATGCAGCTGTGCTTGTAGAGAGTTTCCCCGATAATCATTCATTCATTTTAGCCACTTAAATCCAGTCAGGGTCAGACAGTTATCCAGTACCTTCTGTATCTGTTCAGTAGTTGCTGTTCTATTCTATCTGTCTAGCTGTACATCTTTATCTTCCAATTGTGTTGTTAATGTTCACATAGGGAGTGACAGGGGTTTGGACCCAAGTGTAGAAAGCAGGGCTGTGTGTGTTCCTAACAGAGATGGGGACTCGAGTGAGCGACTCGAGTCGAAGTCGCACTTAAGTCCCCTAGAAAAAGACTTCAGACTTGACTTGAAACTCGTCTCTAATGACTTTCGACTCGACTCGGACTAGTCCAAAATGACTCGTGAACATTAACAGTCAGTCCGTTATCCAGGCACGGTGCAAAAAATGTTGCCATTTTTCCGTAATTTTATTTAGGTCATTTGGGACGCAGCCCCTTGTCTCGTGACGTATCACAACATCCGATTAGTGCGAGCAGAAAATCAAAGAGAAGCATCAAATGTAAGCAAAAGAGGGTAGAATGATTTTGGCTGGAGTAACGTATGTGGTAACCTTCGGCTACAGGGAATTTCAAATTATTGGATATTAAGAAAGGGTGGCAAAATGTAAAGAAGCTACTGACACACCTACATAAGTCTAAAGCATAAGTTCTAAAGCAAGTTGTACTATAATGTAACCAGCAGTTGGTGTTCACTTTACGAAACAAATAAGATATCACTTCTAGTTTGCTCTGTTTTAAAATGTTTAAAAGAGCTCAAGAACAAAGAAATTGTCTTGTTTTTAAGTAAAATATGCATATAATTTAAAAAAATAAAGCATTGTATCAGGCGACATAGAAGAAATGACGGAGTCACACACTCCAGAGAGTTCCAGAGACAGGCTTTAATACAAAATCGGTATGCAGAAATCGGAAACCAAAACAATCCAGGGTTGAAATACCAAACACGGCAAACAGGATCCAAAAGGGCGAGGCGAAAATCGAGGGACGGAAAACGAGCACAAAACAAATTTCCGAAAACATGCAGTGTTAATCATTGAACAGAAACGCCACTAACAAAGCCGACATGACAAAGGGAAGATGCTGACAAATACACTGCTCACAAATATTAGAGGATATTTCATAATGAATTTGAAGAGGATCCCATAGGAACGGCTGGATAATCTGATCCTGTCCATGCCTCATCACTGTCTGTGTTTTAGCACTCTTGGGTGATCATACACCCTACTGAATAGTTAATGTGTGGCACTCATGTCCAGTTTAACATGCCCGCATGCATATGTCACTTGCTACTCAATCATGTTGAGTTTGCATCTCTTTTGCATAATAAAACAACTTTATTTGACTTTTTATTTGCTCTAAATGTTCTGAGTGGGCAGCAAACAAAAAGTCAGATCAATAGTTGTAACTCTCAAAAAGAGAATAGATAACAATTAATGCAGGAAAAAGCAAAGCGGATGTGAATGGAGCTGACTCTAACCAACACGAAAACGCTCTAAGTGTTTAAGAAAAAGAAAGCCAGTCACACACAAATCTGACCCTAACAACTACTGATTTGACCTCAGACGTTACCTGTAGTTAGGCTACACTCTCCATATGTGGGATTCTAGTACCGTCGTTACCTGAGTACATTGTGCCAGAGCACTACAGAATAACTAAGGGCTATAAATAAATGAACAAGCAGGTGTATCTCGTCTGTTTTTTGCACGTTATGCATGCCATTGCTCTAGTGTAAAGCCACGGTAATAGGCATGGTCAGTCTTCCTGATTGTTACAAATTATACAAAATTTAGCATGCATGGATCTTCCACTTAGACACCTTCAGTTTAGCCATAATTTGGACAATGGTTCTATATACTTATAAGGTTCTATAAACTATTTCAATTCTGACATATGCCATATTGCCAATGGTCAAAATGCTACTTGTCACGATATTTTTCACTGAAAATGGTTCTATGGATGAATGGCCATATTTATATTAGGGGATCAATGGCTACATTCATTCAAATGGGCGTCTGATAAATACATTGAATACACCCATCTCCCGTCAAACTGTACCGTAACCGAGCCCATCTCTTTAATCATGTCCTGCACTTAGGGGGGAATTTCAGCAGTGTAGAAGGAAGCAGATGGAAATGTGAAAGGCATCATCCTCTATGCTATTATCAATGAGTAACCAAAATGTTAATTTATTCAGTGGTTAATTATTAGTTATCACACCAAATGAAACAATGTTTAAGAGCATAGAGTTTTCTAGCCTTGTTATTAATGCACAAGCACATATTGCATAAAATATTCTCTAGTAACTCAAATGGAGGAACACATGCGTAAAAAGTGCAAACACATGCACGCACACGCAAGCACACACGGACGCACACACACACGCACACAGGTGATGGAAGAAGAAGGAACAAAACCCCTAAATACTGAACATGCAGGGAACAGGCAATTTAGAGGTATTCCATACAGCTTAGTTTGAATATACATGTATTAAAATAACTAAGAATGTGAACAAATATGGTTGGCTTTATAGTATACTCCACACATTTCTGATAAAAGTTATGGAAATTATTGTGTTATTGTGCATATGAGCACATTCTCACAACATTTTTTACAGCTACACACTGTGCACTGGTGTCTTGCTACCTTAAGTAAAACACTATTAAAAGAACAAGATAAAGTACACAAGATACTTAAGACATAATAATCAACCACAATGAAATCACAAGGATGCTCGTACTGACCATGGTATATGTGCGCAGAGTCTGTGTATATATATATATATATGTGTGTGTGTGTGTGTATGTGTGTGGGTGTGTGTGTGTTAGGTGCTAAATGGCTAAAGGCAAAGGTTGCTAAAAGTTCAAAGAATTAATTAAACACTTTTTACCCTTCAGTAATATCAAAACCAATGTAAATTATTATCCACTGGTATGGCTGTACCATAAAAACACAATAGTGCAGAATTTTAATACTGACACAGTTCTTCTCTGTAGTTTGTATTTTCAGTCAGTAGAGGCTGAAATTCACATTGCAGACAGTGCTATCTCTTCAAATGCACCTATACTTTTTAATCTAATCAAAAAGGAAATGAAAATAGAAGGGTCTGGGGATTGTCTTGTAATTGCACACTAAAGGCTGATTTCCTTTGTTCGTTTGAGTGTGTGTTCTATTACTATGATCTGAGATGTCTTGTAAACATAAAGCTGTAAGTTTGGGGAGGTGGAAAAATTAAATAGATAGATAGACAGTGTGTTTATGGGGATTTTTGACCATTCTTCCAAAAGCGCATTTATGCGGTCACATACTGACGTTGGACAAGAAGGCCTGGCTATCAGTCTCCGCTCTAATTCATCCTAAAGGTGTTCTATTGGGTTAAGGTCAGGACTCTGTGCAGGTCAGTCAAGTTCATCTACACCAGACTCTGCCATCCATGTCTTTATGGACCTTGCTTTGTGCACTGATGCACAGTCATGGTGGAGGAGGAATGAGCCAGCTCCACATTGTTCGCACAAAGTAGGGAACATGAAATTGTCCAAAATGTCTTGGTATGCTGAAGCATTCAGAGTTCCTTTCACTGGAACTAATAGGCAAGGCCAAGATCTGAAAAACAACCCCACACCATAATCCCCCCTCCAACAAATTTTACACTTGGCACAATGCAGTCAGACAAGTACCAATGTCCTAGCAACCGCCAAACCCAGTACTCGGCCATCAGATTGCCAGATGGAGAAGCTCCAGTGGTGACATGCTTTACACCACTGCTTTCGATGCTTTGCATTGCACTTGGTGATGTAAGGCTTGGATGCAGCTGCTTGACCATGGAAACCCATTCCTTGAAGCACTCTGCACACTGTTCTTGAGCTTATCTGAAGGCCACATGAAGTTTGGAGGTCTGAAGTGATTGGCTCTGCAGAAAGTTTCGCACTAAGCGCTTCAGCATCCGCTGACCCTGCTCCGTCAGTTTATGTGGCCTACCACTTCGTGGCTGAGTTGCTGTCTTTCCCAAACACTTCCATTTTGTTAAATTCAGCTGACAGTTGATTGTGGAATATTTAGGAGTGAGGAAAATTCACAACTGGATTTGTTGCACAGGTGGTGTCCTATCATAGTTCCACGCTGGAATTCACTGAGCTCCTGAGAGCGACCCATTCTTTCACAAAATGTTTATGTAAACAGTCTGCATGCCGAGATGCTTTATTTTATACAACTGTGACCATGGAAGTGATTAGAACACCTGATTCAGATAACTTGGATGGGTGAGCAAATACTTTTGGCAATATAGTGTATGATTGAGCTGTTTCATTCAACCTAATTAGAAAAAAACAATTTCACTGCAATGTGTGCAACTCTTTATCCAAGCATAACAAATAATTCTATAATTAGTCTAGACAGTCTAATTTCCTTGCTTTTCTACTTTTTGTTATAGTTTGCCAATATTTAAACTGTTATCTGAAGCTGACATATATATAATGCTCCCAAAAAGTAATAGGATATTTAATTGTGGGATATGCCATTTTGAAGAATCCAAAAAAATTTGTCAGCAGTGTTTTTTAAGGATGTACTTCATATTGATGTAACACCACTCAGAAGGTTTGATGCATTATTCATTCATTTTCTGTACTCATTTAATCCAACTTAGGGTCAGGTTAACACTGAAACGATACAGGCTGGATGCATGTGCATACATTTGTCATAAGATTTATTAAGTTATATTCTGTAATAATTGAAAAACCCCAAAATCAACAGTCACAAAGAAAGTACAGTGAACTAGGATTGTGCAAAATCCTAATTTGTAGATTGTTTGGGGAAACAGTAAAAAGCAGAAAAAACTTGGTGAATATCAGTCTATATGACTACATCATAGTATACTGCATTTATGCATTATACATAGAGCCAGTTTTTTAAGACAGGCAGAATGAAGAACCATGTATCTGGAGATCATGATGCATGTTCTTGTTGTGTATTGGTCGTTCAGAATATAATTTTACTTCATTGATTCCCTTGTTAAATGGCCGGCTTCCTTGTGGGAAGCCTAATTGCTGCAATTACTGCTTCATTGTTGCGGGTCAGAACAAAATAGAATTCGTTTGGCTGATTTATCATAGGTATGTTACTGAAAACAATTAAATTCAAGTACCAACTGGATATAGGTTTGATTGACATTTTTAGGGCATATTTCAAAAGAGGGGTTTTGGACATTGTGACGCATTGTGACGCGTCTTATGCTCAATAATATGAAGCACCAAACTTAGCCTGGTTACAGAGCCAAATGCAATAATAAAATGAGTTCCCCTCATTCAGGACAGTGTACAACTGAGTTTTGCAGTTAAAGGGCTAAACAGTTGCTGTTTGTGGAACTACTTTGGAGTTTTATAATTGGGTTCTGTAATTGTGGCAGCAAGTTTCTATTTTTCTCTTGTCCCGGAGACAATGTTTGTGCTTCTATTGCACATAACAGGTGCAATATCCTGCTTTTCATTGTGCCAGTTTGCTTAGCAATAGCTTAGGGATTATTGCTCCGCACATAGAGTCTGAAGTCCAGAATCTGTATGATGGCTTATGTTTCTAGAGTCAGTGTGATTTTATGTGAAGATCAAACTTGTTGTGTCTATTAAACTGCACAATGTTGTGTCTAGACCAGAAACCACTAAGGGGCAGTCACAAAAATTGGTAAGCTTTTCAGTGTGCTAACATACATACAGCCCGACACTAAAACACCTCCATGTAGCCAAGAGACCTTGCATTGTTCATCAGTATTCCTGTGGCTGCTACATACACACAAGCTAAACCCAGCTGCAGGACCCCACACTGTTCATTTGTATTCGTGTAGTTGAGCTGCGCTCAATGTGAGATCACCCCTTCTTCCCATCTGCACCAACAGCTCACACCTCCCTAACATGTACACTCCCTGGTGAACCTCTTCTTCTTTACTGTACAGATGTAATCATGCCAGGCAAATCATGGCTCTTTCATTTTCCCTGTCTATGTGCCTGATGTGAACCGCAGAAATTGCAGCTCCTTTTACTGGGTAATTGTGCCGGCAGTATAATTGCACCTTATCAAAAGACAGCACTATGGCAAGCTGTTACTGTGTTACCTCCTCCAGAGATCACTTCCTCTGGGACTGGTCTGCAATAGTGTGGTGCACTGCTTTATAAACTTTTCTCCAGTCCAAATATCTTTCTTTTTTTCTCGGTTACTCTTTGCAGTCTGTTCTTTCCATCTGCAACTAAGTTTATCTTGTGTTGCATTTATGTACAGACATCCCTATGCATGATGGGACAGCTATTGAAAAAAATAAAAAAGTCAACGTTTGAAGAACTTATCCAGTGTGATGTGACGCGTTCTCTTGACGGACTGCACTTGAACAAAATCAAGAAAGTGGTGGGCGTGTTTACCTCCCGCTGGTTTTGCTCTTGTCAACACAACTTGACCTTACCTTAACCTGACCTTAGATTAAAGCATCATTTCTCCTGGGGATCCCAAGTGGCGACTTGTGGCTTCTTTTTCTTATTCGCTCTCACATTCTTTAGTCCGAATAAGCGGCTGATCCCATTAACTGGTGGTCCAATTAACCAGATTAAACTGTATTTCCTGAGCAGTAGCATTCCCGCTGTCCTACATCACAAACATCAATGTCACAAGGAAACTTGCCCGTGTGGCCCTGGTTAAGACTTGCTCTGCCACTAAACTGGGATGGAAACACAGAGTTTAGGCTTGGAATGAATCTAGCATGGCATACCACTCTAGCTTGGCCAACATTCGGGCAAAGAATGAAGTTTTCACGTCACTTAGAAAGGTGAGTGATGATCCAATGATGAGGAAGAGGTGAGTCGGATGATTGATGTCAGAAGAGATTTAATGGTGCTGTCTAGGTCCACTCAGTAGAAGTTGCCAAATTACCATCAAAAATTCATAGTAGAACTTTAAACTTTATGGTCAAACTATGAAAGTTCACATTAAAGCTGTCAAGCAATTTACAGTTTACTATGAAATATCACAGTACTTTTCCTTGGCTATGTGACACATTTAGCCATGATTCATTTAATTTGTGGACCTCCACATAAACATACACTTCAATCTTTAAAATAATCTTTGAACCATTTAACAACCTAAGCTTGTTTAGCAGCAATGATCCACTGAATCAAATGCCTTACATAGATCTACAAATAAGGCAGCACAACACTGTTTTCTGTCCAAGGCACAAATTGAATAATTTATCACAAGCATAGTAGTAGTAATTGTACTGTAGGCAGCTTGTAACGAGAGTTAAAATCACTTAAAAAGTATTAAATGCAAATGTACATTGGTTTCATAGACTATACCCGAAATAACAATGTAACTGCTTTCCAATATGTGGTATAGAATTGGACAAAATACTTAAATTGAAAAATATCTAAAATAAGACTCAGCAATAATCTCTACCACCAACTTATATAATATGGGTCTAGATTGTCAGGACATATTTGTTGTGATAAGTGTCTTTCAGAGCTTTACAGAATACACTCACTTCTGATCTGCTTAATCATTTTAAAGGGTTGGGGGAGAGCCAGTGCATACACAATGGCACAGGACACAAGACATCCTTGACAGGATGAAAAATCCATCTTAGGGCACACACACTCATGTACACAAGAAAGGACCCAGACTACTCCACCTGGGGACTGGACCAAGGACCACTGTGAGACGACAGTTCTACTCACCCAGCCACCGTGCCACTGCTTTACTTGAGCAACTAAAATAGATTTAACATTAAAAAAATCCAGATTTCCATCAATGTAATAACACGTTTTTACATTTAAACTGTCAGATATAGACCAGCATGAATAAAATGATTACACAGAGAAAAAAGAAAAAAAAGATGGAAAATATTAGAAAACAAAATAATGATTGGGATGTAATGATTAATTGGAAATAAATGGGAGGAGTATCATTTGGTACTAATGGGGTACTGGGTCTGACCTTGTTTATGCTTCATTAGAAATGTTCCAGAGGGACAACCATGCTGAGTACATTTTCTTCTTTAGTTTTGCATTTGTATGGACACATTTTAATGACATTAAGAGAATGGAAGTTAAAGAAAGTTTTTGGAGGAAAAAAACTGTTTGAATCATAATTGAATTTAAGGATTCTTGGATCATTGAATTTCAGATGCATGATTTTTTATGCTTTAAATAAATTTATTAAGACACAAAGCACTGTCTTTATTTAAACATTCAATGTTACTTCAATCTTCTTATTTAACATTAATATTTTCTTTACCAAAAACTCAACTCAACACAATTATTCTGCTTTTTTTAATCTTGTGCATCTTGTTTGAACTTCAGGAAAAGCAATCAATTGTCCATGAGGAAGTGCTGTGCTATTATATGAGCTATACATGACGTTATATTGGCTTTTATAATGCCACACTACACAGAACACTGGCATGCATGCTGTTATAAGGGTTTTTAAAATGGCACACTTCAAAGAACACCAGAATATATACAAGTATAGCTGCTTTCCATACACCACAGCAACAGCCTCTACATTGGCACACATACTAGCACCCCTTAAAAAAGCTAATACACTTGTACATGTTACGACACAATATTATGCTTAGTGTGCAGTTACAAAAAGCCAGCATAATGACACAGCACACTCTTAACTCTCATTTCCTAAAGATGTTACATACTCGCAACAAAAATCGTAAACACTAAATTCTATAAAGAACTAATAAATCTAACAAATCTAATATCTAAATCAAATACAATAAATCTAACAAGTTTGCTAAGTATTACATATTTATCTATTTTTTTTATTACAAAATTTTGACATGCTTTCATTTTCATACACACTACACTGCCAACGCTGGCAACGGCAGGTCACTGGCAAAAAAAGGTACAGGGTGGGAACCAACCCTAAAAAATGACTGAATCCATACTGAACACCAGCAGAAATTTTTGCTACTACTTGTTAAAGTTATATTTGTATTAGTAGAGAACTTAAATTAATTGCAAACTAGTCATAAAAAACAACACATAATAAAAATGATAATATCATAGATGAGCACCTAAAAAATCAAGACTAGGAGATCACCAGACCACCACAAGAAACCAGAACAAGTAGGAGCACTGACTCAATGACTGCATTAAGCATAAGGTTCACATCCTTATTTCTACTTTATATGGCATTGTAATGGCAATTACTGCAAGGAGCAGCTGAGAATTAAGCAGGCTAAACAGCGCTCATGGTAACACTTTAACAAAATAAGTACTTTATAAAAGCCATACAGCAGTATCAGCATAGGGCTATTTTACTACATAAAAACATAAAAGATACCAAAAGGTACTATTAGAAACATGTACTGCATAGTCAAATAAAAACCACTATTAACATCGTTCCTTATAATAGCTGACACTAGGATTCATAGATTATTTGCCAATATATACCCCTGAATGTTATTAGCCCTAGTGGTATTCCCAGGTGAGCTCAATGTTTGTGCAAGCAAATGTGTACATGTCAGATCTCCAAGTGATTATATCCATGTCGTATTTATGGGTAACAAAGAATGTGATTTGGTTGTGTATATGTGTAGAATATTAGTGAAAGTGTGTGTCTATATCTGGCTAAACAAATCCTGCCTGGAGATGGTTTGACTCCAGTGTTTCACACCTGTAGACTGCAGTCCTTTTAGAGTTACAATCCTAAGCCAGTCCCCAAAGCCGCTGAGCAGAAAACTACATGCACTTCTGCACTACTAATGCACATCTGCTGTGCAACAAATGCACAAGTGGTGCAACACTGTAGCAACACACTGACATCATAAAGTGTCTATGGAAAATCCCCAAACCTGTTATGGGTTTTATGTATGTGTGTGTGTGTGTGTGTGTGTGTGAGAGAGAGAGAGAGAGAGAGAGAGAGAGAGAGAGAGAGAGAGAGAGAGAGAGAGAGTGTGTATGTGTGTGTCTGTTAATAGTGCAAGTTGGGATAATTAGAGTTCACCATAACTGTAGAAATGTAAGTAAATTATGAACAGGAATGTAGGAATAGGTTACTTGTTTTAATCTACACTGTATGTTAATAGAACAATGCATGTTAAAATTTACATTATGCTTATGACATATGTTAATTGTATCATAGCCCTTAGAACAACTATTGTGGCAGAAAGTCACAATACATAATGACAGTGTTTTATTGTTTTCTGATCTCCCAGTGGTTCTATATCAACTTTAGTTGAATATACAACACCAAATCAGAAAAGGTTGTGATGGCATGGAAAAAGCAAATGAAAAATGTATGCAAGCATTCCATACAAAATATGACTTTAATTTTATTGCAAAAGTATGAATTAAAGATATTTTATGTTTTGTAGCTCAAATTTTGGAACGGATTTGCATATTAATCATTTTACATTGCATAATATCAGTAAAAATTCAAGGAATCCAGAGGACTTTTAGAACATAAATGGCAAGAACACAAGCCTAAACTAAAGAGGCGTGACCTTCGATTGCACTGGATCAAGAACCTTCATTCAACAATAGCCAGTATAACCACATGGGCACGGGATTACCTTGGCAAACCTTTATCAAGCAATACAAGAGCAGTGCAACAGTATAGAGTTGCATTAACAAATGTCACATAGGCTCAGAGGCATCTAGGAAGGGCCATCACCTGACCATATTGTGGCCAAACAAATCCAGATTTCTTTCAACAGGAATGCAGCCTGTGTGCTCCAAACCAAAGACTTAAAAACATCCAGACTATTATAAGTCAAATGCCAGGGTGTGTCATAGCATGAGGTTGTGTTAATGCATTTGGCAAAGGTCATTTTCAATTCAGTGATGCATTAATGCAGATAATTACACTGAAATACTGGAACAACATTCCATCAAGACGACGTCTTTTCCAGGGAAGTCCATGGATTTATCAACAAGATATCAACAAGAACATTATTTTTAAACATTTTGATAATTTTGACACTTTTCTTGATCTGGCCAACTTCACTGAATTAGCCTTTTGTAGACACTGCTTTTGTGCCAAATCATAATTACAATGAATTGTTGACATCACCTTTGTTGACAATAATTGACATCATCAATTGTTAACATCGTCTTAAATCACACTGTAAAACATTAAATATCCTGTGTTCATAATGTCAGCAATGAAATAAAGAACAAGGTACATTTAAGAAACACTGCTGTTTTTTATATTTGGAGCTTCCATATGGTCACAACTTCATCTTATTCAGTGGAATTTTTCAGTAATATCATATCTTTGACATGTTCTCAAAAATTTATTTTTTTTTCACTTTACAGGCCAGAGTTTAACTGTGCCACATCATGTTTGTAATACAGTACATAACCAGTCATTTAGTTATATCAGTGTGTAGCAGTATACTTTCAATTTTCTGAAATTTGTCCATATACAGCCCTAGTGCATGTGTGTGTGCATATGTGCATTGGTTCATACAGAAGAGTGTGTGCAAGATCTGTTTTAACAATGAGGACATTTTCATAGCTGTCGCTAGAATTTGCTTAAAATAATGCAGCTAATTTTCTTGCCTTTGTTATAATAGACTTTTCAATTAATTATCTATTTAATTTAATTATCTATATCTATTTAATTATTTCAAGTAATTAACTTTATTAAAGTTTTTCTAATCAGCAATTGTAAAAAGTGTGAAGCTGCATTTTCTTAATTGATTTGAATGCAGTAAGGATTTAATATATCGTGGCTTTTTCAGCTTCCCTGCTCAGCATTGAGGTTGGTGTGACATCCTTAGTGGCTCCTAGCATCCACTGCTGTTGCAGCATACCAACTGTAGGGCTAAAACTGCAATTCAATTATAATAGCATCACATTATATTGCGTTTATTATGTATTTAAAGCAACAAATTAAGTTAACGTTGGTTTATCACATTAATCTTCCAAAAATAGAATACTAGTCAAAGTAGTTAATCCTGTTCTGACTTTTCTGGATGGATCTAGCCAGACCAGCTGGCAAGGGGGCATGGAGACTGGACGGTGACAAATGCGACGTGTATCAGAGGCTTGATGACAGTGTACAGGAGTGACAGCAAAACCATTTGACTGCACAGTGATGATGATAAGCAATTTGACTGCCGCTGGACTTGGCTGCCTACTATGACCCATACATTTATGATGGTGGCAGCCAATGGAAGTGCTACAAGGCTCAGCTACAGCTTTTGGACAGCTGCAATCGTGGCCATACAGCTCACTTTGGCATTTGAAAGAAAGTGCTCCAAATTCTTCTTAACACTGTCACACAAAAAAGCTAACTCAGCGCACTCTGAGCAGCTCTTCTAGCAGTAATTTCGGTAACCAAATGGCACAGCCATCCAGTGGCAGTGGCTTAGCTCCAGTTTTCATACCATTAATCAGACAGCATAAGAGAGACGTAAAACCTCCACCCCACTGGTTGTGTCCCGGTTTTACTTGCCATTGTCACACTAGGCTTGCTCAATTAGCTATCTGGGCCTAGGTATTTGTAAAGTTTCTTTGTTCCACTGTACAATGGAATATACTATTACATTTTACTCGACATAGTGAACAGCAGTGAAAAAAATAAGAAATGTGCTAGTCCCGGAGCTAAGTATTCTGGTAGCTAAGCATACCCAGACTTCCCTTCAGAGGTGGAGCACAATGACACCTAATTACTCACAATGCTACATCCGATTGGCACCACCTGTTAAGCTGAAGCAGTGATAAATGATAAAAATATCAACATACAACATCAAACAGCTGTGCAGCCTCCTGAAGTAGGCATCATCCAACCGTGCCACGTCCTGGCGAATGGTATAACGTTGAAGCGGTCTGATAAAGTGGAGGAGGCATTGCAGTGCTTCCATGACCATAATGTCTGTTCTTGAACGTCATGTGTCCGGTGCTCTGCTTGTGGTAGTTATTGATGCCAGCAATGTAGGCATCAGGGTAGTCCTATTGCAGATACAAGATGGTACCATGTGAGTGCACCGTATTTTAGAATGTCACTACCACAGTCAAGAGGATTCTGTAAAGTTTTTTGGTTGGTTAAGATTTCTGCAAGAGCTCAACCGTGATCCAAGGCACAATTGGATATGAGAGACATGCCACATCACTGCAAGGTGACTAATGGACAGGTTAAACTAAACACTCCCCTGCCAACTTGCAACTGTGAAGCACAAGCTTGACTGCCTTTGGTGCCTGGTTCGTTGGGCACCCATACAGAAGTCCATGGAATTCACACTGGCCCAGTTAATGTTCATTCTCAAGCTTCACAGCTCATTGGATTCATCATTTCAGATCCCACAGGGAATGGAAACAGGCAAGAGCTTGGTAAGGAAGCATGTGCTGGGTTTTCAATCCTGTATGGTTTCAATGCACCTGATGGTCAGGGTGAGACAGTGGGACGCTAGCAAGACGAAGCCTGCTTGCAATGCAAGCTCTACAGGCAAGCTGCACCGTGTTGAGGTTCACTATGGTGAAAAAGCCTATTCCCCAATCTGCAATCCGCAAGTTGTTTACGCGCCATTTAGGCTGTTTGACATATTTTAATTTGTGTAATTAAATTCTAGGGTAACTAACAGATGACAATGGGATAGGCTATTTTATATAGAATAAAAAGGTGTCTAAAGGAATTAACTTCAACTCTCTTTTCTGTATAGTTTACCAGGATTTCACACGTGTCGTAGTTAGTGCAAAATCTAAATATAGGGTCGCAGTGCCAGTAACACAATCTGCTCCGATAACGGTTTAGTCTTCACAGGAGACAAACATTTTTAAACAAAAAAATATGAAGCTGCAGACATGTATAAAAACTTTGAGATAACACAAACCCCGTCTGCCTCGATACTTTCTATCTGCTTTCCACAGTGTGACGGCGCGCAGCCTTTCAGCGTCGTTACCGTTTAAGGACAGGGCTAATGTGGCGTGATCGAGGCTATTAAGCATCGCGGCAGGTAATTATAGCTCACAAACATAATAACATTAGAGGGTCGGGCGATCTGTTGTTTGCGCTCTTGCGCTTAAAGGTCTTTCCGGATATTATTTGAGCACGCAATGTGATTCCAAACTATTTATCTTTGCCTGCCTTTAAAAGAGGAGAAGAGCAACCTGGTATGTAAGACAGAGCAGGTCTCGCGCATCAAGAGAGGAAATAATTAAGCTCACGACCCTCCGGGCACCCCCAGCCGCGCTGGTTTATCATCTGTTATATTCAAGAGAGCTCATCAGAATAATATAAAAGCAAACTCACCAATTAAGGCCAGTTGGAGCAAATAGAGTCCGCCCAGGTCCATTCCGCAGACAGGAATCAGTCCAGCAGGGTTAAACACATGAACGAGTTTGAGACTTCAGCAAACGCACGTCACAGCGCAATCAAAGTTATTATATGCAAGGTGCAGGCTTTCAGCGTCGCTTCAGCAGGACGAGTCGAGCATCCAGCCAAAGAAGGCTGCAGCTGCAGAAAGAATGTCCAATCATGGTTTTTCAGCAAGTAAATCGCTAAATGGTATAGAAAATATGAGTGAGTCCAGTAATGGACTACTGCTGACTCTCGTAAGAGTTCACGGAATGGCAACTTGCTTCAGAGCACAAGTACTATTAGGCAACACCGTGAACAGCGCGGATTGCGACGGCGGCTCTCCAACTGAAGCGCTTTAGTTCAGGCTGTCCGCGCGCGCATAGCAAACCGCGCCGTCTGAGCTGAGCTTGAAAACCACTGACAGGGGGAGGAGGGAGAGACAGTAGGAACTACACTTAATTGTGCATCAGTATCAATACAAACATATTACAAGTAGATTTAGCTCATAAACTATAAATCTATCTGCCTGTTTAACGATGCACCCCACCTATATCTCTCTGCTCATCTTTCCGTTTGCTTGAAGCCACTGAAAACAGATGCTTGCTTCTTTCTTTCGTGCTTACTTTCGACCTTGCTTTCCTTAGTCCTTTCTTGTTTTAACCTATTTTTAGATACAAAACCATAAATACATATCAGTTTACCTGCTTTTGACACTTGCAACTTGCGACTGTAGTGATTATTACATCCACGTAATCTGTTTTTTACAAACCCCAAACGTCTCACCTGTCTAAATATTTGTTGTATATTATCATATCATTTTATCAAAGCTTTATAATGCATATGATATGAACTGCCTTTGTAGTTAAAACGTTAGAGCAATTAAAGCATATGAAATTAAAGACAGAGAGTGTTACTAATGAAGTCTGGTTCCAGTAAACTATGTAAGAGCAAAAAAACAGAAAACGTGTACTGCTCTGGGTCTGTCGCCTCCACCTCCGCACCATCCTCCTCCTCCTCCTCCT
>JAUZST010000663.1:0-18568 GCA_034779995.1 Parotocinclus haroldoi
TATATATATATGTGTGTGTGTGTGTGTGTGTGTGTGTATACCACATTTTAAAAATCATGCAAGTGTCAGTGTCATATTTTAGGGAAGTTATTATTATCGAACACTGCTGCCTCACAGGAAGAAGGTCCCGGCTTCAATCCCAGGGTGGAGCGACCTGGGTCCTCCCCGTGTCTGCATGGGTTTTCCTCCCACTGTCCAAAGACATGCATGTTAGGTTATTTGGTGTCTCTAAAGTGGCCCTTAGTGTCTGACTCGATGTGTGCCGTATGATGGATTGGCGCCGTGTCCAGAGTTGCCGGTGGGCATCGTCTGCCCCGCAACCCCTTGTGGAAGATAATGGATGGCTGGATGGATAAAGTTGAACAGGTTCTTAAACAATGTTTTGTAATTCTTGGGTAGCACAGCACATGTGTTGTCACCTCACATCTCCCTCCTGAGAATCCCAGTTCAATCCCATTAGCAGGTCAACTGGTAAATCTATAGTGTTCCAGTGAGAGTGAGTGTGTGCTCGTATGCCCTACTATGATTTGGGAGCCTGTCTAAGATTGGTTCCTTCCTGCACCCTGTGCTGCTGTATAGGCCCCAGACCTGGAACCCGGGACCTTCTTCTTGTGCTACCCACCGAGCCACTGTGCTGCCCACATTAATTATTACTATGCTATTTAATGTAAAGACAAACATTTTTTTCTAAAATGGTTTAAATGGCTTTTAACGTACCTACATTTTTATGTCACCAAACTGCTGCATTCGCTTTGCCACTCCACTCAAGATCACAGGAAGACAAGCATCAACACTGTTCTCCATCCTGGAATCTAGCCTGAGTCTTTTGCTGTCTTTAAATAGCAATTAAATATTCATCTCTTCACTTAAACGAAAGTTGAAAATGCAATTGCTTATTTAATAAGAACTTTGGTAAGTGGATTCACCTACATCAGCAGGATCCAGTGTGGATTGTGTTATTGAGCTGTTGCTTATTTGTACGAAAATGAGGTATCTCATTGTATCTGGAAAAGTTTTATATGGGTTAAATATGTTATCTGTCAAAATAAGACGGGTAACAATTTTTCAGACCCATGGCCCCATATGTGAATTGAAAATGTCCAATCAGATGTTATGCAGCTGATAACAGTGTATACACACACACACACACAAGCTAATTGTCATGCAATCATGCTAACAGGAAAACATCTACAGCATTGTTTTTTTCACACCATACAGATAAGACGGTAAGGAGCGATGCAAAGTCCGATTTATTTCTATAGTGTTTCTTACAGTGGTGCATTTTCTAAAAGCAGCTTTACAATATTATATTAATATCCCTATCTTATCTTAAAATCCCAAGCCCAAATTGAGTAAGCCTAGGGCGACAGTGGAAAGGAAAAACTTCATAAATAAAGAAGGTTTAGAAACTTTGGGAGGATCAAGACTCAAAAAGGGACCCATCCTTCTTGGGTGACCTATAATGTTAATTGAAATAATGAAGTTGTGGTAGTAGTAAAATTAAGTAAATAATACAATTGCAATCAATAATCAAATTTCAATTAGTAATAAAATTAAAAATAAATAACTAAATAGATTTAAGATCATGAGGCATCTTCACCTCTTAATAACAATGTCCATTATCTGATGATCTGATGATATTAATAGAGCATACGAGTAGTAGGCAGACATTTAGACCCATGTACTATTTGAGGATGGTGTTAAACCAAGATGAGATGAGCCTGTCTGTACTGATATCTACAGGAGGTGTCAGTGGCATCTATCAGAGAACCTTTGATGGACAGAGTGGTGTGGTGTCACTTCAAGATAAGTATAAGCCAAAGTCGAATTTGAGTTGGATATAAAGCACTAAAGGTCTGTCCCTAGGCAACTGGCACAGAAACACAACACAAGAAGCAATAGTAATCTAATTGTGCAATTATTCATTCATATAGTTTAAATATTGCACAAAAACTGATCCAGCCATTGGTAATGTGCATTACTAACACATTAACAAGCTGAGACTGATTATATGTTGAGTATCTCTCTGAGATTTCCAGCTGAAGGAGACAACAAAAGAGGTGGCACTTTTCCCAATAAGGTATTAGCATCAACTAAAGGTCGTGCAACTGTCCCCACTCCACTTCAAAGACTTGATAAAAATATATATTTCCTGTTATGCTCTTGTCCTTGTCAAAGATATTTGTAGTCATGCCCATGTTTGGAGCTCCTTCATCATCTATAAAGACAGCACAACTGGCCATCCCGGCATTCTGCAGTTCTTTGGCCAACAACACCACTGAATAACTTTTAGACTTTCTAACGGCAGAACAATGGGTGATGCTCTCATGGCAGAATTTGGCAAAGCAGCACCTTTCCTAAGGAAATCTGATAAAGAACGGCTTGAAGCTCAGACTAGGCTGTTTGACATCAAGACTGAATGTTTTGTAGCGGATGAAAAGGTGGAATATGTCAAGGGACAGATTCTTAGCAAGGATGGAGGGAAGGTGACTGTCAAGACGGAGGATGGGAGGACCGTGACTGTGAAAGAGACGGATGTCCATCCTCAGAACCCGCCTAAGTTCGATAAAATCGAAGATATGGCAATGTTCACTTTCTTACATGAGCCTGCAGTGCTGTTTAACCTCAAAGAGCGTTATGCAGCATGGATGATTTATACTTATTCTGGGCTTTTTTGTGTAACGGTCAACCCATACAAATGGCTGCCTGTGTATGATGCAGAGGTGGTCGTAGCTTATAGAGGTAAGAAAAGGTCAGAAGCTCCACCTCATATCTTCTCTATCTCAGATAATGCTTATCAATACATGCTGACTGACCGAGAAAATCAGTCCGTCCTCATCACTGGAGAATCTGGTGCTGGAAAGACTGTTAACACCAAGAGAGTAATCCAGTATTTTGCAAGTATTGCAGCTGCAGCTGGAGCAGTCAAAAAGGACTCTACCAAGGGCACACTGGAGGATCAAATCATCCAGGCTAACCCTGCACTTGAGGCATTTGGCAATGCCAAAACTGTGAGAAATGACAACTCCTCTCGTTTTGGAAAGTTCATTCGTATTCACTTTGGAACAAGTGGGAAACTTTCATCAGCTGACATCGAAACATACCTGCTGGAAAAGTCCCGTGTAACCTTTCAGCTAAAGGCAGAAAGGAACTACCACATCTTCTTCCAGATATTGTCTAACGCAAAGCCTGAGCTGCTAGATATGCTTTTAATTACCAATAATCCTTACGACTACTCTTACATCTCCCAAGGAGAAGTAACTGTTGCATCCATCAATGATAGCGAGGAGCTGATGGCAACAGACAACGCATTTGATGTGCTTGGATTCACTCCAGAGGAAAAGATGGGAGTCTACAAACTGACTGGTGCAATAATGCATTACGGTAACATGAAGTTCAAACAGAAACAGCGTGAGGAACAGGCAGAGCCAGACGGAACAGAAGCTGCTGACAAATCAGCATATCTAATGGGCCTGAACTCTGCTGATCTCCTGAAAGGACTTTGTCATCCAAGGGTTAAGGTAGGCAATGAATATGTCACAAAAGGCCAAGGTGTGGATCAGGTATACTACTCACTCGGTGCACTGGCAAAGTCAGTGTACGAGAAGATGTTCAACTGGATGGTGGTAAGAATCAACCAGTCCCTAGACACAAAGCAGCATCGGCAGTACTTCATAGGTGTACTAGACATTGCTGGATTCGAAATTTTTGATTTCAACACCTTTGAGCAGCTCTGCATTAATTTCACAAATGAAAAACTTCAACAGTTTTTTAATCACCACATGTTTGTCCTGGAGCAAGAGGAATACAAAAAAGAAGGAATAGACTGGGAGTTCATTGATTTTGGGATGGACTTGCAAGCCTGTATTGATCTAATCGAGAAGCCTCTTGGCATTATGTCAATTCTAGAAGAGGAGTGCATGTTTCCAAAAGCAAGCGACCAGACCTTCAAAGCAAAGCTTTATGATAATCATCTGGGCAAGTCAAGCATGTTCCAAAAACCTCGAGTGGTTAAAGGCAAGCCAGAGGCGCACTTTGCATTGCTTCACTATGCTGGCACTGTTGATTACAATATTGCAGGTTGGCTTGTGAAGAACAAAGATCCACTAAATGAAACAGTAGTTGGACTATATCAAAAATCATCTCTCAAGCTTCTCAGCCATCTATTCTCAAGTTATGCAGGAGCAGAGGCCGCTGAAAAGTCAGGTGGCAAAGGTGCCAAGAAAAAGGGTTCATCCTTTCAGACTGTGTCAGCCCTGCACAGAGAAAATCTTAACAAACTGATGACCAATCTCAAGACGACTCATCCACATTTTGTTCGCTGTTTGATTCCCAATGAAACTAAAACACCTGGAGTTATGGACAACTGCCTAGTGATGCATCAACTTCGCTGCAATGGCGTACTAGAGGGCATTCGAATCTGCAGGAAAGGATTTCCAAACAGGGTACTTTACGGTGACTTCAAACAGAGGTACAGAATTCTAAATGCATCTGCTATCCCAGAAGGCCAGTTCATTGAAAACAAAAAGAGCGCCGAAAAGCTCCTGGGATCACTTGACATTGACCACACACAATACAAGTTTGGACATACAAAAGTATTTTTCAAAGCTGGTCTGCTGGGTTTATTGGAAGAAATGAGAGATGAGCAACTTGCACGCATTATAACAAGAATCCAAGCAAATGCTCGGGCTCTGCTCATGAGGGCGGAATATCAGAAGTTAGTCGAACGCAGAGATGCCCTAATGGTCATCCAGTGGAACCTGCGCTCCTTCCTGAGTGTGAAAAACTGGCCCTGGATGAAATTATTCTTTAAAATCAAACCTCTTCTCAAGAGTGCTGAGGCTGAGAAAGAGATGGCAAACATGAAAGATGAATTTAATAAAATAAAAGAGGCCCTTGATAAATCTGAAGGTCGAAGGAAAGAATTGGAAGAGAAAATGGTCACACTTCTTCAAGAAAAGAATGACTTGCTTCTTCAGGTGCAGTCAGAGCAAGACACCCTCACCGATGCCGAAGAACGCTGTGAACAGCTGATAAAGAGCAAAATTCAGCTGGAAGCAAAAGTGAAAGAGCTGACCGAGCGGATAGAAGACGAAGAAGAGATCAATGCTGAGCTTACAGCCAAAAAACGTAAGTTAGAGGATGAATGCTCTGAGCTTAAAAAAGACATAGATGACCTAGAGTTAACTTTAGCCAAAGTTGAGAAGGAGAAGCATGCTACTGAGAACAAAGTGAAGAACCTCACTGAGGAAATGGCCTCCCAAGATGAGCTTATACTGAAGCTCACTAAAGAGAAAAAAGCTCTACAGGAGTCTCAACAGCAGACACTGGATGACCTTCAGAGTGAAGAAGATAAAGCAAATACATTGACAAAAGCTAAAGCTAAGCTTGAGCAACAAGTAGACGACCTCGAAGGGTCCCTAGAACAAGAAAAAAAAGTTAGGATGGATATGGAACGTGCCAAGAGAAAGCTGGAGGGAGATCTTAAATTGATTCAAGAGAACGTGATGGATTTAGAAAATGATAAACTGCAGCAAGAGGAAAAACTAAAAAAGAAGGATTTTGAAATAAGCCAACTAAATGGAAAGATTGAGGATGAGCAGACAGCTGGAGTGCAACTCCAGAAAAAATTAAAGGAAAGCCAAGCCCGGATTGAAGAACTGGAGGAAGAGCTGGATGCTGAGCGTGCAGCTAGAGCAAAGGTGGAGAAACAGCGATCTGATCTTTCCAGAGAGTTAGAAGACATCAGCGAGCGGCTTGAGGAGGCAGGTGGAGCCACATCTGCCCAGGTGGAACTCAATAAAAAAAGAGAATCAGAGTTTCAAAAGTTGCGCAGGGATCTTGAAGAATCTACGCTTCAACATGAAGCCACTTCTGCAGCTTTAAGGAAGAAACATGCCGATAGCGTGGCCGAACTTGGGGAGCAAATTGACAATCTGCAACGAGTCAAGCAAAAGTTAGAGAAGGAAAAGACAGAGCTGAAGTTGGAAATGGACGATGTTGCCTCAAACATGGAGAGCATTGTAAAAGCTAAAGTGAATCTTGAAAAGATGTGTCGTTCTTTAGAGGATCAGATGAATGAGCACAAGTCCAGGGCTGAAGAGGCTCAGAGGGCCCTTAATGACCTCTCGACACAAAGATCCAAGTTGCTTACCGAAAATGGAGAACTGGGGCGGCAGCTGGAAGAGAAAGAATGCCTTGTCTCTCAACTCACAAGAGGTAAAAGCTCCTACACCCAACAACTAGAGGACCTGAGAAGGCAACTTGAAGAGGAAGTGAAAGCAAAGAATGCACTTGCCCATGTTGTGCAATCTTCCCGTCATGATTGTGACTTGCTGAGGGAACAGTTTGAGGAGGAGCAGGAGGCTAAGGCAGAGCTTCAGCGGTCACTGTCCAAAGCAAATACTGAGGTCGCAACATGGAGGGCCAAATATGAGACAGATGGCATTCAGAGAACTGAGGAATTAGAGGATGCAAAGAAAAAATTGGTCCAACGACTACAAGAGGCAGAGGAGGCAGTAGAGGCAGTTAATGCAAAATGTTCCTCTCTTGAAAAAACGAAGCACCGTCTGCAAAATGAGATTGAAGATCTTATGCTAGACCTTGAACGCTCAAACGCAGCCTCTGCTGCTCTGGACAAGAAACAACGGGCCTTTGACAAGGTCATTGCAGAATGGAAACAGAAGTATGAAGAGTCACAGTGTGAGCTAGAGGCATCCCAAAAGGAAGCAAGAAACCTAAGTACTGAGCTCTTTAAGCTAAAAAATGCTTATGAAGAAACACTTGATCAGCTCGAGACAATGAAGAGGGAAAATAAAAATCTGCAGGAAGAGATTTCAGACCTGACAGATCAACTCAGCGAAGGGGGCAAGAGTGTTCACGAGCTAGAGAAACTTAGGAAACAACTGGAACAAGAGAAGGCAGAGCTTCAGTCTGCACTGGAGGAGGCAGAGGCCTCAGTAGAGCATGAGGAAGGCAAGATCCTGCGAGCCCAACTTGAGTTTAATCAGGTGAAGGCTGACATGGAAAGAAAAGTGGCAGAAAAGGATGAGGAGATGGAGCAGGCCAAGAGGAACTACCAAAGAATGGTAGAAACCCTACAAAGCTCACTCGAGGCAGAAACAAGAAGCCGCAATGAAGCGTTGAGAGTCAAGAAGAAGATGGAGGGGGACCTCAATGAGATGGAAATCCAACTAAGCCAAGCCAACAGGCAGGCAGCTGATGCGCAGAAACAACTGAAGATGGTCCAGTCATATTTGAAAGACACTCAGCTTCAACTGGACGAGTCTGCTCATACTAATGAAGATCTAAAAGAGAACGCTGCGCTTCTAGAGCGCAGAAGCAACCTACTTCAGGCAGAGCTTGGGGAGATGAGAGCAATGTTGGAACAAACTGAAAAGGGGCGCAAATTAGCCGAGCAAGAACTCACAGACGCTACCGAAAGGATGCAGCTACTACATTCCCAAAATACCAGTCTAATCAACCAAAAAAAGAAGCACGAGGCTGATTTGCTCCAGCTTCAGAACGAAATGGAAGAGTTAGTCCAAGAGAGCCGCAATGCTGAAGAGAAGGCAAAAAAAGCGATCACGGATGCAGCTATGATGGCTGAGGAGCTGAAGAAAGAGCAAGACACAAGTGCCCATCTTGAGAGAATGAAGAAAAACATGGAGCAAACCATTAAAGACTTGCAGCACCGTCTGGACGAGGCGGAACAAATAGCTATGAAGGGTGGAAAGAAACAGCTTCAGAAACTGGAGGCACGGATCAGAGATCTAGAAAACGAATTGGATGCTGAGCAGAAGCGAGGCGCAGAGTCTATAAAAGGGGTTCGCAAATATGAGCGCCGCATCAAAGAGCTCACATATCAGACGGAAGAGGACCGGAAGAATATGTCAAGGCTCCAGGATTTGGTGGACAAGCTACAACTGAAAGTGAAGTCTTACAAGCGCTCTGCTGAGGAGGCAGAAGAGCAGGCTAATGCTCATCTTGCCAAGTTTCGAAAACTACAGCATGAGCTGGAAGAGGCAGAGGAACGTGCAGATATTGCTGAATCCCAGGTGAACAAGCTGCGTGCTAAAACAAGGGATGGTGCACCTGGTAAAAAATGCCAGGACGAGTAATAGCACAACATTGTTTTTGCACCCTAATAAACCTTACTTTAGATTATCATGGTAGATCATTTTAGTGCCACATTTAATACACCCCAATATTGTAACTGTTCCAAGTGGTACCTCTGTGGAATTGAATGTGTTTTATGTTATATTCTATGCTCACATTTAATAACTGATAATTTCATTAAATGAATTTAATCATTTCAGAATCAATTTGCACTGCAGTTATTGTAATTATTTTCGAAAATATATTTAGAAAATACATACTTTAACAGTTCTGTAGTAAACACCATTGCATCACAACTTGGTCTTAGTTTGATTTTTGTCTAGTTCCTTGGTGTATCGTTGAAAGTTGTTTGTTGTCAGTCTGCCTGGGTCAACATCTCGAAATGGTTCAACAAAAGCAAATTCCAAGAAGAAAAAAAAAGAATGATCACACCAGGTACAGAAATTTCTACAAACACAATTACTCATTCTTTTCCATTTATTTTCAAATTGCATTCACCTAAAACAACCATCTCTGTTGTACAGCAAAATAATTATCTTGTGTAAGCCTTTTTGCTAAAAATATATATATATATATATATATATTACACTTCTTTTCCTCCCAGTTGTTGCCATTGGGGTCACCATAGCAGAACATACATACATACATACATACATACATACATACATACATACACACACACGTATACATATACATATATGTGTTTTTGTGTGTATGTGTGTGTACGCTGCTCACAAAAATCAGATGACTTTGTGAGCAGTGTGCATACATACACACATACAGTAAGGTAAAAGACAGATCTGAATACCCCAAATAATCAGTGAGAGGGCTTATCTTTTAGGCTATGTGCGGAACATGCCCGCAAGTTGTTACAGTGGGAAGGTAGTCATGTAGCATGTCAAAGAAGACCAGAATTGTCTCAGAAATTCATAGCAATATCTCTTGTGGTTCAAAAGTTATCAACAGAGGAAACTCAAAGGTAACTGAATATGGAACTGACGATTCTGATGTAGCTAATTTAACAGAGCTGCCACATCATAAACATAGACTTTAACAACAGACACCCAGAAAGAGCACCAATTTTACAACAGCACTGTTGCGTTCCTCATAGCCAAATTCAGAGAAACCTGGACTGTGGACGACAAGCCATCTAGTGGTCGCCCGAAACTTCGACAATGGATTTGTTAGTCCACGATGAGGCACGCGACATTTCCTGTGACTTTTGACTCACCCCGTTTATTCACTTATACTGTCTAATTGAACATCAGAATAGGTTCTGAACAGTTTCCACAAGCCGCCAGGTTTGTAATGGGTTAACATACAAAATTTTACGCTGTCCAATGACAATCCAAATAATCACTATTAACCAACCTACGGTTTACAGTTCCCTCCTGCACAAACCTTCTTAAAAACAAAAGAACAAATAAGCTTACGATGGACATATTAAAATAATTTTAACATTTTGTGCAACATAATTATAACAGTAACATTGACCCACTTAAACCAGACAGTTTCCTTATCAACATAATAACCATCTTAAATTTGGATTCTGAGATAATCCCACAGTTGGGGTTTGCGAGTTTGACACAAACACACAAACACACAGGAAGTGTGTGAACAAAACAAACAACAAAAAACATGAGAATGTGACTCCACATAAAGTGTATCTTTCTTATAAATCAAATACAAATGACCCTGACAAGCATACTAATAATCAGGTGATTACAGTTTCATCAAACACACACAGTGTTACTTTTTTTAAACACAATTATTATATTCAAGGCGCAAGGATAATACAGCAGCAACCACTAGCCCACCACCGTGGTGACCCAGGTGGTCCCAAGAATGGGGAGAAAATCTTGGAATCTTGGGTGGGGCTTGAAATATAAAGATCAGTTGGTTCATTCATATAACCCTTTGATGGACAAAGGTCTGGACCTAGTGATTTTCATATTTATCTCATAACAACCCTTACATTGACAGGGCTAAAATAGGATGCTTGGCTTTGTAGCTATAACTCATTTAAATACACAGGATTACAGCCCTTTAAACAATTACAAAATATCAGATTTGTATCTGCCTTCAGTTTGGACTGTCTAAAAATAGAAGCTACAACCATCCAACATAATTCCTTTTTATTCGCATGCATGAAATCATTGACACGTCAATGTGATATTCTACATTTCAAATTTGCAGGATGCTTATTGATGCTCACTTCTAACTAAATTTAGATATATTTTGGTAAAAACCTTATATAAAAAGTAGCAGACTTGACAGTCTAATTTTGGAAACGTCCATTATAAGTACCGCTTTCACCATCAGTCTTATGCCATAGCAATAATAATTTTTGGATCAGTAGTATTTTGCTATATGAAGTCAGACAGGCTGCAATTATACAGTTTCTTTGCTATAAGTATCATTTTACAGTTACATACTATTTTAATGTAAGCATGTACTTTAAAAGTGCACTTTTAATCTCTATTTCACATTTAGATCATAAAAATCCTGTACTTGACGAGGTAGTTTTTTTTTTGTTTCCATATTATATCCAATAATGATGTGGTAGTTTAGTTACTTCATTATATACATTATTAAATTAATTGACAAAAAAAATAAAGCACCCAGAGAGAAATGTCAGATGCAAAACTCAGCATGCAGTTATGTTTTTAGGTAATACATCTAAATAATTACAGTGTGGTCTGACACTGGGTCTTGCCATAAAAGAATGTAAATGTTCTCCCTCTGCCCCAATTTTTGGGTATTGCAGTTCTTGGTGAGAGACTGTTGACTGTTAGACACGCCTTTACTATGCACCCATGTCCAGAGCAATTTTACAACTGATACAATCTTACAATTCAAGCAATTGTGGGTTAAGGGTTTAGCTGAAGGACCCAGCAATGACAGCTTGGCAGAGTGGGATTTTTCCAGTACCGTATCACTAGGTTACCACAATCAAAGGTGACAGATTTTGAGAGGGGTGTGTATTATGGACTGAGAGAAGTAGTAGGAAAAGTAATTAGAAGTAAATTTCTAAGAATTGCCTGCTATCTAATCAGTTCTGGTCAAGCTCCTAGGAGGTGTTGCGAGCAGTAGCTCCATGAGGGCACGCACACATTGCAAATGTGACTCCAGACAAACCGTCAATAGAGGGTCCCATCTAATCTGCCGACAAGCACAAGCAGCTCCACCATCCAGACACAGGCAATACCTTCAAAATGTTGGCAACTGTGCCAAAGGATTCATAATGTGGGCAAATGATATCCCACAGGATATCACACGGAACCTATACGCTTAAAATTCCCAACAGTATCTCATCTTGAGATGCCCCATGAGGGATATTGCTAACTTTCCATTGCACAGTTTCCCTCCAGTAAACATATCCTTTTGCTGTAAGATTGTAATGACTTATCATCATATATCATCATTACATTCAGACATATGAAGTTTCAGTTGACAACTTCTTGGTGAGTTATTTTTGTCAACAAGTCTAGTTGTTGCCATGTTTTTTATCCACTGTACATGTACAGTGTAGAAAAGGGGAACGGCATACTGCTTCAGGCAGTGGCATATCAAGCCAGATTCACAGATTCTATAACAATCAGATTTACTGATCATATAGAAATGTATAATAAAAAACCCTATTTAATATGTACATACAATCAAATGATTTTCTTAGTACCATTGCGTACAGAATATAAAAATATATATGCAATGCATACATTTTTACACTGCATAAATACTTTATATACAAATTAAGGAACAGACGGAAGACGTATGTTGTGCTTCAGTAGTAGTAACACAAGCTACAGTAGTTGGCTATACTTGCTGTTGTAAAGTAGCATGTTGCTGGGGTGCAGCTTCACAGTCTTTGGACTCTTCGTCCTTCCGTACATACATGAGGAAGAGTGTTACGGTTGCAAAAGTAGCAGCATTGACAGGGAAAGCTCGAAGCAGCGTGGAGATGAGGCCTCTCGTGAACACACGCAAGCCTTCCCGCTCTATGCTCTTACGCGTGCAGTCCATGATGCCGCTGTACTGAAATTTGCCCCCGACGCCGTCTGCCTGTAGCCGAGACTTAATCACGTCCACAGGGTATGTGGAAAGCCATGAAGCAATGCCTGACATGCCACCAGCAAACAGCAGTTTAGGAATCATATAAGAGTCCTCTGGCTCACAACCCAGTGAGCGTGTTAAGACATCGTATACCAGGAAATACACTCCAAAGGCAGGAGTCTCACGAATCAGAGTGGTGACCATGCCCCTGTTGATACCCCAGAAGCCCTCTCGTCTGTATATACGATTCAGGCAGTCCAGTGAGTTTTTGTACAGTTTGCGAGTGGGCGACTTCTCGCCCGTACCTTGCATCTGCATGCGCGTCTTAGCTAGCTCCATCGGGCAGCAAATGACGCACTGGATGGCTCCAGCAGTTGATCCTGCCAGAAACTGGTTCATTGGAGTGTCTCGGCCCAGTAGACGCATGGTATTGCCTTGTACACCAAAAACAATAGCATTAATGAAAGTCAGGCCCATCATAGGAGAACCAATGCCTTTGTAAAGCCCAAGAACCTGCAAGGTAAAAATTGAGAGTCAGAGCACCTAACGCCATCACCTTAACACCATACCATGACAGAATAAACTCCTAAACATTTACTATTCATTTAAAATTTTAATACTCTTTGGTTGTCATTGTTGGCTTTCACTCAGTGTTATTATATAATACCTATAAATTGAGTACCAAATTGAACATGAAACTGAAAACAAACAAACAAAAAAGAAGTTCATGTACTAACCGATTCCTGTTTTATAATAGACTGAAAACAATGAAAAGTTCCTCTATACAGAGGCTTGTCCACATTCTGTACTTGGAGTCTAACCTGTGAAAGACAACGTAAGGTTTATTTCAGACTGGAAAGTACACAAGGCTCCAAAATTAAGTGTGTTTACCAACATTGAGAAATACTGAAAACTGTCATTGGGCAATTGCTGACTATTACACCTTTCAGTTTAGTCAAAGGAAACAAAAATGTCTTAAGAAAGCAAAGTGTAACATTTGAACAAGTGTCTTTCAAAAGTCACAAAGAAACAGGAATTAAATAGCTATAAGAAAGGTAAAGAGAGAAATTACCTTTTTCTTTATAAGCTATTTAAGCTGTACTTAAATTCAATATGACAAAATTTGTGATGAACATCTACATTTGTAGAGCTAAAAAGTTGAATATATTCAAAGGCAATAAGCAAAAATATTGAATATTAAAAATGCTCAGAGTCCTCCAAAGGAGTAAACATGCTTTAACGGTTTTCTCTGTCAAATATTATTTGTTCATTATTTGTTATCAATTACTGGAATACCCGGTGCTTGGTTATTCATATACTAACACATATCACTAGTAAATAGAGCGAAATAACATCTGATTATAGACACTGACGGTCAATCTTTTTTCACCGGACTTGAAAAAGCAGAATCATTAAAAAAGAGAAAGCTCACTCATACAGTCTGAAAAAGGGCATTGACTGTAAAACTGTATCAAGTATATTCACCAGACTGACAGTTGCTCACCTTTACAGTGTCAAAAGGATGTCCCACTAACACCCCTGCTGCTCCTGAAAAGAGTACATGGAATTTGAATCAGTTAGATCATTTTACACACTTATCTAATTAAAATAAGCTGCAGTAAAAAGTACAGTAACATTTATTAACATGGCTTTAATTTGAGTTGAAGTGGTGTTGCAAGTACTTAAAAACTTTAATTTATCTTTCAAACAATGTCTAAAGGTCAGAAAGGGGAACCATGAATGTTCTGAATCTAACCAGTACTCTAGTCTGTGTAGAATCAAAAGATCTAACACAAATAAAAGACTGAAATGTTGGTGACCTGATGATGAATCATCTTTATTCCTGAATGGATAGAATTTAGACTTATAAATAGACTTTACAAAACTTGAAGAAGAAACTTGACAGCATGTGCTTCTGTGAGAACATCCATCTAGTCATGTGATTGGAACATTCCTACCCAAGCCCACAACATCAGGTGACCACTTGCTTCACCAACTATGCCGCAGGGTGATGTGAATATACCATTCACAAATCCAGATTCAGTTACTGTCAAATCATTCATTTCTTTAAAATGTTAAAGGGTAATTCCAACATTATGGGGTGTGAAAACTAAACTGATACTGACCTGTAATTGTCTCATACAGAAGCTCGGGTGGACGGAGTTGAAAATATTTTATAATATATTTATATATCATATAAATATTTATTTCACTGAGATTAAGATTTATATACTGAATATTAGAAATATTTTATTTCTATATTAAAAATCATTTTTGTGTTATGGATGTGACATCAGAGTTTGTTGGGATACTTCAAATCAACAGAACACAGTCACCCGGTCTTTGCCAACGTTTGTGCAACATTGTTAAAATTAAATATTTCGTTTATGAAATAGCATTTAATGGGGATGCTCATTACCTCGGCATTTAACTAGCAAACTGGTTATTTCAAAATTAAATACCTCCCAATTGTTGTGAGCAGTGTGGTACTATTTGTTAATTCTCATAAGCATTATTTTTTTTTATATATATATAACATTTGCTCGATTTCCTCCACCTTGGCACAACCTAAGATTTTCAGGTCATGATATAGCTGCTTCTACACTATACTCAAAAACAAGACCACTTAGGGTGATTTTGCATTTTAAGGTGACTTTGTTGTTTGAGTATACCTTACCAGTCACAATTCTGGACTCACTGAAAATCATACATTTCTCTTTTCCATAACCATTCACAAAATAATATTTCAGTGTTTGATACAATAGGGCAGCACGGTGGCTCGGTGGGTAGCACCGCTGCCTCACAGCAAGAAGGTCCTGGGTTCAATCCCAGGGTGGAGTGACCTGGATCCTTTCTGTGTGGGTTTACTCCGGTTTCCTCCCACAGTCCAAAGACATGACCCGTGTAAGGTTAATCTTTTGTTCTTTAAAGTGGCCCTTACTGTGTGACTGTGTGTGTGTGTGTGTGTGTCCTACAACGGATTGGCTGGTCACCAGCTGTAACGCAACCCAGTGTGGATTAAGCGAAAGATAATGGATAGATGGTACAATGCAGGTTTCAAAATGTGTGCAAGAATAATAGTAGGTGCTAAAACCATTATAAATGATCCTCCGAACGGCAAGTTACAGTGGATACCAATAAACTTAAAAGGGAAGTATCTTTAGTTCAGTTGCATTTTAACGATCGGCCATATGGCAAAATGTTTAACAAAGCAAAAAGAAATGCCAGCCTATAATTATTTTATCAAATGATGGCCAATGATTTTGGAATCAAAATCAAATATTTTTTTTTTATTTAAATGAGTACAGTGCCAAAAATAATCAAACACTAAAATGAAACTTGCGCTTATGAAGATCACTTCATAACAAAACAACCACATCCTACCATTGCTGCAGTAGACAAGCGTACCATAGTCATCTTAAGAAAGTACCAGTTAACAACACAGGTTACAGGTGAAATTAAAAAAATCTCAGCACATTTGCTTATTAGTTATCTATAGAAATAGAAATAATATGAGGATTCCTATACCTACAGAGGAGCTGAACCTTGTACAGTTGCTCAATATGCTGACATTTTACATAATTGCGCAAGTTTCAGTGGTGTTTATTAAGCCTGTGTCTTGAGGCTTCAAAGCAGGCTTAGGAGTTTAGAAAAACAACAGTGTGTTGTGGCAGTAAGATATTATTATTATTGCAGTAAGATTTTTGCTCACAAAAATTAGGGGATATTTTACAAGGAATGTGAAAAGAATCCCAAAAGAATTGCTGGACAATCTGATCCTGTCCATGCGACATCACTGTCAGTGTTTTTTTTAGTCATAATAGTCATTTTTGAGTGACTTTACACCCTACTGAACAGTCAATGTGTGGCGCACTCGTCCAGTTTTACATGTTTCTGTTCAGATGTCACTTGCTACTCAATAACAATTATTTTATAAATAAATCTTACTTGCATAATCGAAAAAAAACTTTTCATTTGCTTTTTCTGATGATTGTATTTAGTTAAACAGTATCAAATGCCTCTTTTGTTAATCGCTTCATATTCAATTTGGAAAAATCCCCATATTTTTGTGAGCAGTGTAATTGAATAAAAGACATTTACATTTACAGCATTTGGCAAACGCCCTTATACAGAGTGACTTACAATTGATACAGTCTTACAATGAAAGTAATTTTGGGCTAAAGGCTTGCTCAAGGACCCAACAGTGGCTTAGCAGAGGTGGGATTTGAACCCTGGAGCTTAATTACTAGCCTACCACAACAGACACTTTGGTAAATATTTACTTAACACGTTTCATGCACACACAGGTAAAAACAGACAAGCATCACATTCCAAAACATTAACCTTTCAACAGCCAGAACAACGATGATTAGCAATACTGTTATTATGGGGTACCTTTCCACTTCTAAGGTTTTTTCTTTAAATGTTGCAGCCATGTGATAAATCTGCAGACTGCTTTTTACAAAAAAAAAAAGTCAACTGTTCTTCTCAGCGTAGATGGCTTCAAACAGTTCATGAGTAATTAACTGAAATTTTCTGAGTGGTTTGTGTTTAAGCGGAGACTAATTCTTCTCTAAAGTTTAAATCTGTACTTTGATCATACTACAACATGTTTGACAGTTCTCTGCAGTGTGAGCAGGGGCACTGTCTTGTTAAAAAATGATAAGGTGTAGATACAAATTATAACTGCCTCTTTTTTTACACCAATTGTGGTCTGGTTAGAGGTTAATTCACTGATTAGAGATACAACACACTGCCTGAGCTTCATGTTCAAATGCCCCATCTAGAATTTGAAACCATGATGTCAGGGTTCATAATCACCACACCACTGGAGCTGCCAAATATTATGACTGCAAAACCTCATTCTGTACCAAATTAGTGTTCATTGGCATAACATGGTGGTAGCAGATGGGACTGGAATTATACTGTAGCATTAGGAGCTAGAACAAATGTGTTGTGTGATGTTTGAATTTTGAATTTAGGTGCATGCACATGCACAGCTGTGAATGCTGATTTTCTGGGGAGCTAACTATAAGCACATGCAAGCGATTGTGGAGCAGACAAGGTATTGCTTCAGTCACCATTCAAACTGATTTATATTTCATGAAAGCACACGTGTATAATTAAGTGGCCACTCAGCATACTTATAGTAACATACACATACTAAGGCAGGAAGGCCAGACAGTCATGGCTAACATATTATGCAGATATCACTGACTGTCAGACATACTGATATAAGTTATAAAATATATGTGTTAGAGAGAGGGGGTAGAGTGGTAATAGATCTGAAGATATTTCCCTCAGGAAATTATGAACATTGAGAATACTTGAAAAGCGGCAGCTGTTACCTGTTTTTAAAACTGTTTACTATAGTGATGTGAAAAAAAACTGACTTCAGTATCAAGTAGCTGGAAAGCTGTAATTTTATTTACAGGCACTATCAGGCACGGTGACTAAAACATTGATGATTACCCTTGTGATTATTCAGCTTTGTTTGTTTGTTTGTTTGACGAAGCAAGATTATGCAATACTAGTCAGACATTTACACATGAGCACTTTACTTAATATGGGTGAAAATCAGAGTAAACCCCACGAACATGGAGAGGACATGCAAACTAAATACAGGCAGAGTTTGGTGTCAAGATCGCACAGAGGGCCGCTTATGTGTAATTAAGTGAAATCGCTTTCGTGTGAATTAAAGCGGTGTTAAATCCACAATGGACCAACCCCATAATTGTAAAATCAGACATACATTTCCCCATACATTTATTCCCTGAATACATTACGCTGTTTTAGCTGAAAAGATCCATGCCTATGGATTAAAAATGGGATGCCATAAAAGCTCCTCTAGGTGTTTTGTATACTGACCCAATACTTTTGTCCATAACCCTAACCCTAGTGCACTGCATTTATATTTTAAGAAAACTAAGAATACAGATGGGGCTGAAGTTGGCTACTTATTCGTGACTCTTTTTTCGCAGTTTCTTTTTCCCCGTTTGAAGTTTCCTCCTGATTCGCCATCCTGAATCAACCAACAGCTGTAACTGAAAGGGTGCGTTCACTATTCTGGATTCTGAATACAGAGAAATCCGAGAAGACAGAAAACACAGTGAACGTCCATGTTAAACGAACTTCGCCGTTGTCAGTGACTGGCTGTTTGTTGCACACGTCAAGCTTTGATGTGCACGTGCACAGGGGTCTCAGCTAGGGAAGTTCTTTACCAACATCACATTAGGTGTCAATGCGATACTGCTGACAAACATTTGTGAAATATTAGTGACAATTTGTGAAACTAATTTAATATCCCCTAATTCTTCTGAGCAGTGTATTAGGTTTTGGTTTAGCACAAACTTATGCGGGATGCAATCTATAGTCAATTAAATCTGCCCGGTGAGAC
>JAUZST010000664.1:0-31300 GCA_034779995.1 Parotocinclus haroldoi
TGCTCAATTTGGGATTGGCCTTTTAAGATAATATAAGATTGTAAAGCTGCTTTGAGACAATGCTCCATTGTAAAAAGTGCTATATCAATACATTTGACTTGAAATTCGACTACTTCGCAGTACCAATACTTCAAATAATATGTATTTAGAGATATCAGTGTTATCATAACTTTTTTGCACATTGTCAAAATTTGAAACTTGACTTGTATCACAAAACTCTCTCTGATATAGACAAAGGGATTTATTTATGCAGCAGCTTCCCTGCTTCAAATAAATAAGTCAACAGTCAAAGTGTGTGTTATTTAGATTGACACAACCGGCTCCCTTTAGGCATACAGCACTTGTACTGTAGGTGTAAGTCAGAATTTGATTTAACTGTCCAGTGGTATTGGTTTATGCAAACACTTGATATGCTACTTGTGATGTTTGAGATGGTTAAGTTCTACAAACGAGCCTGAGCCTTATGATAAGCTGTCCTTCCAGCATGGACACACAGTATGGCTCAGGGTTCAAAAGTCTTCTGTTTATTTAGTCATGCATGTTAACTCTTTCCCGGGTTGTTGACAGTATCCAGAGGCAGCTGCAATGGCAACCTACCAGGAGTTTATTCAGCAGAACGAAGAGCGAGATGGAGTACGATGCAGCTGGAACCTCTGGCCCTTCAGCAGACTAGATGCCACTCGGTTGGTGGTGCCAGTCTCTTGCCTCTATACTCCTCTCAAAGAGCGACCTGAACTACCTCCTGTGCAGTATGAACCTGTGCTGTGCAGTCGAGCCAACTGCAGAGCTGTGCTGAACCCCCTCTGGTAAGCTATTCAGATTAAAAATGGCTATAATATTCCAGTTGAGAATGCAGCCAACGTTTTTGGCTCAAAATTGACCTGAACACTTAGAGGTCACTGATTATACCTAAAGCACGTAGAATCTGAGATACACATATAGTAAATATACAGTCACTTTAAACTATTAGGTGCTGTGTACTGCCTTCAATTCTTTATGGCACGGTTTCAAAAAGTTGCTGGCAACATTCCTTCATTAGAATTTGAGTACAATGGACTCTCTATCATGTTGAAGAAACCAGGATGATCTGGTGTGTTCTCCTGCTGGAAGTAGCCGTCGGAAGATGGCACAATGTGGTAATAAAGGCATGCACATGGTCAGCAACAATACTTGGGTAAGCTGTGTTGTTTGAGTGATGCTCGGTGGTATTAAGGGGGACAAAGCGTGCCAAGGAAATATCTCCCACATTGTTACACCACCAGCAACCTGAGCTGTTGATGTACGGCAGGATGGAGCCAGACATTTATGTTGTTTATGCCAGATTCTGTCCTGACCATCTGAATGCCATAGCAGAAATCTACTTTTTATACAAAGCAACAATGTTATTTTTCCAATCTAATATTGTCCAGTGTTGGTGAACCCTTGTGAATTGTAGCCTTGGCTGCTGATTCTTAGTCTGTTCTCAGATGCTTTTGCTGTAGCACCTCTGCTTCAAGGTTTAACAACAGACACAAGGTCTATACACATGGTTATATTAAAACTAGTCAGACATTCATATCAAACCAGTTTAGTGTAATCGATTTACTTAATGCATGCTTATACTTTGGGAGGAAATTGACATACCCAGAGTTACCCAGAGTACCCGGAGGACATGCAAATCAGTTATAATAACAATTATGGTTTGACAAGTGTGAATGTTTTAAATTAGTATTTATTAAATGTTTTTTTGGGGTAATTTCTGTACAGAGTCATTCACCCTCGTCACTTCTCAATCCATCTTTAATCCACCTCTCAAGATGGATTAAAAAAAATATCCCTTTATATGGATTTAAAAATATCCTAGATATCTACTTCAGGATGAATAAAGCCAGGATTTAATTCTGGATAAAGGGTTGATTGGATTATGAAATTCAGATTGAAAACTCCAGCATTCAAAGAACTGAACCCTCTGAATTTCTCAGGTTTTAACCTTTAATCTGTTTATCCTTCAACCTTTAATCTTGTCAATTATCTTTTGAATAGCCAATCCCTGGAGAACATGCAAACTCCACACAGGCAGCAAAGTATTTTTCCCGGGAGCGCTGACCACGGCAACCCTGTGGCTGTTGTGATTTTTAAATTAATTAAATTAATCTCTTTGGAGGTTTAGTCTTGACTTATTGGGACTGTGGTGGCAGACGGTCTAGGGTTCAAATCCCACCTCTAACAAGCTGCCACGGTTGGGTTTTTGAACAACACTCTAAAGCCACAGTTGTTTGGATCATAAGACTCGTTCAACTGTAAGTCACTTTGTAAATAAATAGCATACCTATTAGGGTCTCAGTGCTTAGTAGTCATTACTTTATTCACTTTATACAATGTATTGATGAAAAATGCCCAGTGCAATTGCTTACAGAATTTACTGCATACAGTTCAGAGATAAATAACTAATGCTGACAATGTCTACATAATACTCTGGGGTTTGTGTGAATATTATGTTGTCTAATGGAATATTTAATTTTACAGTCAGGTGGACTTCAGAGCTAAGATATGGGCGTGTAATTTCTGCTTCCAGAGAAACCCAGTAAGACAGCATTAATAATAAAAGCAATAACAATTCTTCTTAACTGTGAAAATACTTTTTCTAAACACCTGCATACTTTGAAGCTAACATACAATTCCTATTTTAGTTTCCTCCATCATACGCAGGTATTTCTGAGGTGAATCAACCCGCTGAACTGATGCCACAGTTTTCCACCATCGAGTATATAGTACAGGTAAGCAGTCTCTCCGTGTTCTGCTTTGCAATCAAAGGTTTTATGTACAGACAATGAACTGTGATTGCTGTTCCTTGATAACACTGGCGTCTTGCACCCTGTTGTAGCGTGGACCACCTACTCCACTTGTCTTCCTCTATGTTGTGGACACTTGCCTCGAGGAGGAGGACATGCAGGCTCTGAGAGAGTCTCTTCAGATGTCCCTCAGTCTGCTGCCACCAAACGCCCTCGTGGGACTCATCACATTCGGCCGCATGGTCCAAGTGCATGAACTCAGTTGTGAGGGCATTGCCAAGAGCTACGTGTTTCGCGGAACCAAGGAACTTACTCCCAAACAGATACAGGTCAGTAGCATCTTCTATATCTACTCTCAAATCAAGTCGGATCCATTTCTATAACGCTTCTTACAAGTGGAGCGTTGTCTCAAAGCAGCTTTACAATTAAAAATTATCCACCAATAAGGCCAGTAGCAAACTGAGCAAGCCTAGGGTGGCAGTGGTAAGGAAAAACTTCAGTTGTTATATGTTCTAAGGAAGAAATCCTGGGAGGACCAAGACTCAAAAATGGACCAAACTCCTTTGGGTGGCAAAAATATTATATGTATTCTATTATATCAAGAATTAAACTAATTGATCTAGTTGATGTATTTGATGATAATACTTAGTAATACTTAAAAAAGTATTAATTTTTTAATATTTTTTAGTAGTAATACTTAAAAAAAAAACAGAAACTAAGTAAATACAGACAGATAACTAAAATGTTGAATAAAATAATGTATAAATGTCTATATATATCGGCATTTTGACCAAATTTGCCAATGTATACAATAATAACAGTCTTGTTTAGGTAATATTTGCACGTAGTTAAGAGGTTAGGCCTATCAGTCTGGTTAACTAATGAGCATCTGTTCATCATTGTTTGAATATAGCTATGCGCCATCTATCATCCATCCGATTGACATCCATCTGCTTTAGACCAAGATCTGTAAATGATAATACACTTCTCACAAAAATTACGTCATTGTGGGATATTTCATTTTGGGGAGCACTATAATTGCAATAGCTATAAGAATCTGTATTGTTGTGATCATAAACAGCTGGTCACCTTAACAGGTGTTGGTTTTTTTGCATGCTTGTTAGCTCATGTTTGGACTAGACTGTTCTCTAATATTATATTCAGTTGATGTGTTTAGAGACTTTTACGTGCGAGTTACCCGTGTTTGTGTGGCTGACTTTCTGCTACTTATTTGTAACGCAGTAAACGGCGTTGCAGATGGCAGCGTTCCACTCGTGTTTTCAGCCTTAACTGCATTTTGCTGCATTTACATTTACGCACAGGTTTCTTGTGAAAATACCCTTTATAATGATACTGCTGTAGGCTAAAATGTCTGCCAACATCCTGTTTTACAGAACGTGATCTGGACTTTAAATGATGCATACCTGTTATTTGAATAGCAGATAAGTAAGATAAGCAGTAATAAGTGCTTAATTCTTTCATCAAGATTTTGGGTGCTGTGCCCTGCAGGTAATGGTGGAAGAATTATTCAAGTTAGGTACTGTTTTTGCTAGTATTTGATCTAGATTCAATTAACAGCACTGTTTGGAACGGCGCTCATATCTGTTGCAAGCATGCCTTTGAGTAATGTAAGAGATATTGATCTAATTCAAGTGTCTGTCTGTTCAAATGTGTGACATGATAACGCTAATGATTGTGTTCTGTTTGCAGGAGATGCTTGGTCTAATGAAACCAGATGTGTCAGGACAGCCGGCCCGACCTCTGCCCACTCCAGATGCTGCTGTCTGTTGCAGGTCAGACACTCTTAATTTGCTTTTGATGCACAGATTTGGAAAATGCCAGCCTGAAGTTTGTATTATACAGGGTGAGTCAAAAGTCAAAGGACACGTCACATGCTGCGTCATGGACTTTTTCCAAAGGCTGCCCAAACCATTGTTGAGTTTTCTTCGTTGTTAGTGATCTTCAGACGATCACTATGTGGCTTGTCGTCCACAGTACTAGTTTCTATTAATTTGGATATGAGTGATGCAACAGTGCTGTGTGAAATTGGTGATCTTTCTTGGTGGCGGTTGTTGAAGTACAGCAGCTGCATCGGAATCGTTAATTCCATCTTGTTACTTGTGATGAACAACACAAGTTTGGAACTTTCTGCGTTGATAACTTTTGAACCACAAAAAAATATTGCATATCAAATACTGCGCTCGTCAATTTCCGACCAGTTCGGGTCTTTTTTTAATATGCTACATGACCCCCCTTACCACTGGGAAAAACTTGCTTTTTGTCCAGTCTTGTTCCGAATTGAATATTAGCCTAAAAGATAATCCCCCTCACCCATTACTTGCTTTGGTATTCGGTCATTTTCCCGTTAATTTCTGAAATAAAAGGGTATCCTGTGACTTTTGACTCACTATATTAAATATGTAGCAAAACCCCTTATACCCTCTGTATTTCTTAGATTCTTGCAGCCTGTTCATAAAGTTGATATGAACTTGACTGACCTGCTTGGTGAGCTACAGAGGGACCCCTGGCCTGTTCCACAGGGCAAAAGACCCCTCCGTTCCACTGGCATTGCGCTATCCATCGCTGTTGGACTGCTAGAGGTACTGCTGTCATTTAAAATATTCCTACAAACTGTATCCGATTCTAAATCATTTATACCCAGATCATCCAGGTATTTGATCCTCGTTTGTGGACTCTTTAAAGTACCCCAAACAACCCTTTGTCTCATCTGACCATCAAACCAGTTCTTGTTGACGTTCCAGTAGCAGCTAGTGAAATTCCAAACCCTCACCTTGTGGCTTGGTTGAGTTATTAAAGGTCTATGCACTGCTTTCACGCATCAATAATGCATAATATGAAATGCACTAGATTGAAATCAGGTGGCTGTTATTGTCATTCTAAAGAGCTTTCATAAGAGGGGCTACTCATTCATCAGCTCAGCAACAAGTCAGTTTTGAAAACGGGTACTTAGCAACGAGAATCCGATAATAAACATATTCAGCAGAAACCGCACACTGAACTTTGAATTTACCAGTCAAGCTATATATAGTACATGCCGTACTCTCCGGCACTCTGATAAGGAACTCGTCAATTCGTGGTGTAGAAAGTCACATGGTGGGAGTGATGAGCACTGGGAATTGTAGTGAGGAAAAGCCATGCCGTGCAATAATCGTTTTTGTTTTTCACTTTAAATACATTATTGGATACTTTTTGCTAAGGATTTTGACATAGCTGTGGTTTATTGTCAGTGTTTTAAACATGTTTAACCACTATGCACTATATTAAGCACTATGATACTCTCCAGCACTCAGCACGTGAAGGGAGTAATGAGTGCAGTGTGTAATATTGGCTGTGCTATGATATATAATATGTAACATAATTAAGAATAAATTCAGTTTACAATGGATTTGTCTAAATGTAGTCATAGCGTGGGACTTCCTGTATATGGATGTTTGATATGGCCAGTATTAGGGGTTGGGGGGGAAAAAAAATCGTCTCTTAGATACATCAGATGTGAACAATTCTGCATAGATTCACAAATGTCAAAAAACTATTTTGAAAAGTTAACTGAAATAACATTGACGAACAAACATAAAAGGCTGAATTAGGACCCTAGTTTGAAATTGAGAGAGTCGAACAAGCAATGTCAAAGCTAAACACCCACCCTAACTTGTAAAGAGTGAAGCAAATTACAAATTTGATCTCAAAATGTATGGCTATGTAGTTGTGTCTGTATTCAGTTGTTGAGAAGCTCTGTTGTGCAAATAAAAAGTATAGTAAGCTATATAAGTACAAAGTGACTTCTGAAGTCCTGTAATGGTATTATATGATCAAATGACACCCCACATTTAATTATTTAATGTACAGCATTACATTTCTGTGTAATTTTAATGCTTTTATTTTAGTATATTTGTAGAATTTCAGTTGTACTCTGCCATGCCATACCTACATAACATGAATATTCAGCAGTATGAACTATTATTGTTACATGGGTAGACTTTGTCGTCATGTCCTAGCGCAAATGTTAATTATCTGAACCTGCACAGATAATCACTATCAGCTCTCATGCTGCTGGATCAAAGATCACGTTCTTGGTTTGAACTTAAAGCATGCTGCAATTATCTAACATTTGAATAAAAGTTCACATAATAAACTTGCTGTGCTTAGGTGGCACATTGGCATTATGCTAGCCCACCACGAAGTCCCAGTGCTCACTTAGTTAGTAATGGACTGGTAAACAAACATTGTACTAATTTTAGTCTGCATTATTGTTTCTTATTTCAATATTTCCCATTTTTAGGGAACGTACCCCAACACTGGTGCTCGTGTGATGGTTTTCATGGGTGGGCCTCCTACCCAGGGACCAGGGATGGTTGTGGGAGAGGAATTAAAGACACCAATCCGGTCATGGCACGACATTCAAAAGGACAATGCTCGTCATCTGAAGAAGGCCACCAAGGTAAGTGGACACTAGTCTGTTTCACTAACGGGAATAACACTGTACTATTATAAACTTCTGAATTACGAACCCAATTCCAATTAAGTTAAAAACACAATAAGAATGATTTACAAATCCTGATCAACCCATATCCAATTGAATACACTACAAAAACTAGACATTTAATGTTCAAGCAAACAAACAAACTTCATCATTTATTAAAAATATTCACTCATTTTTAATTTGATGCCTGCAACACGTTCCAAAGAACGTCACACCACAGAACACTTTTTCTACTTTGTGTCAGTCCATCTCATATGAGCTTGGGACCAGAGAAACCAGTGATGTTTCTGGGTGTTGTTGATATATGGCTTTGCATGGTTTTAATTTGCACGTTCTGATGGAACGACGAGCTGTGTTCACTGACAATGGTTTTCTGAAGTGTTCCTGAGCTCATCTGGTAATATCCATCACAAAATGATGTTGGGTTTTCATGCAATGCTGCCTGAGAAATCGAAGGTCACGGGCATGCATTGTTGGTTTTCGGACTTGCCGCTTACTTGCAGAGATTTCTTCAGATTTTCTGAAACGTTTGATAATATTATGAACTGTAGATGATGATAATTCCTTAATTTCTTGCAATTGCACGATGAGAAACATTGTTCTTAAACTGTTGGACTTTTTGCTCATGCAAAAAACCTCGCCCCATCCTTGCTTGTGAACGACTGAGCCTTTTGAGGATGATCTCTTTATACCCAATCATGACACTCACCTGTGAAATGTTCAGGTGTTTTGACACGTGCTGCAGGCATCAAATTCCAAATAAGTTAATTTTTGCATAAACAATAAAGTTAATCCGTTTTAATGTTAAATATCTTGTTTTTGTAGCGTATTTAATCGATTATGGGTTAAAATGGATTTGCAAATCATGGTATTCTGTTTGTATTTATGTTTTACACAATATCCCAACTTCACTGGAATTGGGGTTGTATGTTATTTATACTCGTTTCTATATTCAGTATATTGGTCATTGTTTGCCCCAAGCAACCCCCAACCCAAACTTTGCTGCAACAACGGCCTTTGCTCTTCCAAAAGGTCTGTCCACTAGACTGACTCACTTTAGCTCATTCCAGTGCATTTAATGTGTCTGATGAGAATTGAATGCCAAGCTCCCAATCAAAGTGCCAAACTAGTTCTCTATGACCTTTGTTTAAGGACAGAAAGTTGACTTTTTGAGGCGGAAACCTATACATGTGTCATACCAAGAGTCATCTGGGCTGTCACAATTATTACATAATCATCTATTCACAATTATTTGAGATGATAGCTATTCATTAACACTATCACAATTATGTAGAACTATAGGATATTTTATTGGACATATTTCATTTTAAAATAAAATAATAGCATATATCATAATAGAATATCATAATAAAACATGCCTAATAAAGCATGCCTAAACCATTCTTAAGGTTGTTATCGATTGTAGCAGTAACAGTGCTGTGTGAAGTCTACGGCTTCGATACGGCAGCTGCGTTACCCAAACATCAGAATCATCAATTCCATCTTTAGTTACCTGTGACAAACAACAGAAGTTTTGAACTTGATAATTTCGAGCTTTCTGTTGAACCACAGGAAATATGGCAAATCTGATTGTGGACAAGTCTGGTCTTCTTTGATATGCTACATGATCACCTTGCCAATGAACCGATGATGAAAACTTGCCCTTGATCCAATATTTTTGCTGGGGTATTCAGTTATGTCATTGTCTCTTTTGTTTCTGAAATAAAAGGATATAGTGTTTGCATATACCATACATACTGTACATGCCCATGCATGTTTTATTTTGTTTTATTATGATAGTACTATGAAGCGCTGGCTAACCGTGCTGCAGTGAATGGACACAGCATCGACCTGTATGCCTGTGCTCTGGATCAAACTGGATTACTGGAAATGAAGTGTCTGTCCAATCTCACAGGGTATGTTTAAAAAGAATTCAGCTATTCACCTTAGAATTCTGCACTACACTGTCATTTCCTCTAATGCAATCAAATTGAAATGTGTAAATGTCTGACCTTTTACAGTTAACATGTTGTTTATTTTGCCCTGGTTGTACTCATAGTTTTCTTTTTTTTTTCTAGGGGACATATTGTCATGGGAGACTCCTTTAACACGTCTCTGTTCAAGCAGACCTTCCAGCGAGTTTTCAGTAAAAACTACAACGGAGAGTTTCGGATGGCATTTGGAGGTGTTTTAGAAGTGAAGGTACACACTGTAAAAATCACATTACATTCTGTTCCGCAGGGCTTTGACTGGACATTACCATAGTCACAAGCTTCTTGTGCTACTGTAATGTAAATATAAAGTGTACTTTTACAAGAAAACTGCATGCAAATGATTTGTAATTACCATATTTTTTAGAATTACTGTAAGTTTCCATTAATAAAAGATTCCGCATATATTCCCTTGTGTATTCAGCTGCATCACTAATGCAATGTACTGGTCTGACCCTGTCTAGGGGAAAGCCATAAGCCATAACCCATAACCCATGGTATACTGGATGGATATTTTTTTTGAAAGGAGCTAAAACTCAGTGAGTGAATGTGAACCAGTTTAAAGAGAAAGTTAGAGAGATTAAAAGGGTAGTGGCGAGACAAACAAATCAGTTTTACTTACAATAGGACACGGCTTGTTACAAATAAATGGTGGGAAGTCATCGACTTCAACTGAGTTAACACTGTCTCTAGTCCAAATGTGAGCTAACAAGCAAGCAAGCACATGATCAGTAATGTAGTCTCTCTCACACATGCATACATGCACAAATGAATGACCACCTTATGCTCTTAAACTTTTAACTCCCACCTCTGCTCTTGCATCCGCAGCGTTGGCTGTTGAAGTGAATAGCTGTTTACAGTTAAAATCCGGATTCATCTATTTAAATTATAATTTTTCATTTGAATTATTGTAGTTAATATTGAAGACCTTTTTAACTGAGGTTAACATCGGATGGTTGTTAACCAGCTCATACCTGTGTATTCAATGTCGAGATCAAGGGCTTTTTACTATTGTTTCTTCAGGATTTCACCAATCAAGCAGGAGCTTTAATTTTTTCCTTTGTTTGAATTGATACCGTTTGTTGAATTTTCATGGAATAAAGCATACAAGCACGCTGGCTCTCTGCAGATTGTATTAAAGACCTCTGGTCTTATATGGGAGCCCTGCTTAGAAGTTTCCCAACTTGTCTAACTTTGAATTTTCTCACGTCAGACCACTAGAGAGCTGAAAGTGTCAGGAGCTATTGGATCATGTGTATCTCTCAACACTAAAGGAGCCTGTGTATCTGATAACGTAAGTAATTTGACCACCTTGTCAGTTCAACATTTTGGATTTGTGTGTCAATGCATGAAATTGCATCTGCTGTGCATCTAATGTATAGGAGCTGGGAATTGGTGGAACCTGCCAGTGGAAGATCTGTAGCCTCAGTCCATCTACCACGCTTGCCTTGTATTTTGAAGTTGTCAATCAGGTATCTAAAAAAAATTATTTTTTGCAATTTGTGTGCCTGTATTGTGTTTCCAGTGGTTACTTCATTGTGTTCCTGTGCTCTGTTTAGCACAACACCCCAGTCCCTCAGGGAGGCAGAGGAGCCATCCAGTTCATCACACAGTACCAGCACTCTAACACACAGAGGAGGATACGCGTCACCACCTTTGCAAGAAAGTAAGCTGCTGTTTTTGTGCTCTTTCCGTTGTATCTTTTGTCTTTTTACATTTTTCCATACTGTCCCAATTCGAAAAAACATTATGGAAACGGTATGGAAAATGTCTAAAAAAAAAACAAACGCACACAGCGATTCTTACATTTACGCTGACCTTTATTTAATTGCAAACAGTACGACTGAGATATGTCATGTTTTGTCTGGTCAATTTCATTCCATTTGTTAAAAAAACATCCATTCCTGCATTTCAGGCCTGCTAAACAGCTTTTCATTTAATTTAGAGCATAATACATTTTAAAAAGTCCAAATAATGATGTGATTTCCAACCGATCATGTCCACAGGTGACTGTAATCATGATTTGGTGCAAAAGCAGCTTTAATGAGCAAAGATTTAGGCATCAAGACGTCATCTTTTCCAGGGACGTCCATGCATTTTTTTTTTAAACAAGACAATGCAACACCGCATACTGCACACGTTTCAAAGGCATGGCTGTGGAAGAAGAGGGTATGGGTATTGGACTGGCCTGCATGTAGTCCTGACCTTTTCCCAATAGTGAATGTGTGGGTCATTTTGAAACAAAAAACACGATGATCCGTTATTGTTGCACATTTTAAAACGTGTTTGCAGGACGTATGGGACAAAACAACACCAGAAACACTAAATTGCTTGGTATCCTCTGAGTCAAAACATCTTTTTAAGTGTGGAAAAAAAAGTGGTAAGGGCTTTACCTGCCCAGCTTATTTGCACAGCGTTGCATGCCTGAAATGCAGAAATGAATGTTTGTTAATAAATGAAGTAGATCAGACAAAACATGAAATATCTCCGGTTCGTACTGTCTGCAATTAAATGTAAGAAATGCTGTGTTTTTAATATGCAGTTTCCCTACTGTCCTAACATTTTCTGATTTGAGCTTGTAAAGCCTCGCAGCGTACTTGGCTCTAGGGGGAGGGGGGGGGCCTTTACCATGATGTCTCTGTCACGCTAGAAGCTTGTTTTGCAAATCTCTTGCCACGATAAAATAAAATAGAGATTAGAATTTCATGGTGGTGCAATTTAGCCATTTAAGCCAAGCATAGAGCTTAATATCTGATATAAATGTAATATGTACTGTAAAGGTCAGTATTAAAAATCATTATATTAGAATATAATATCTATAGTTTGGTGAATAATATTTTAATGCTGATATAATGGCCAAGCTTATTGGCAGGTAAAACTTTCATCAAATTAGTAAAGTGAGCTGTGAGTCTTAGCTGTTGCATTCTGAAATGTGATCCAAGTGTGTGACTATTAAGTATCTAGACTGCCAAATTTAGCTGGAGCTGAGTGTTTTTGTGTATTTTTGTGCTTGTAGCAATGAACTTAGCAACTTACTCAATGTGTGAATGTGTGAACTGTTGATGTGCCTGTTAAAAAGCAACACACTGAGTGTAGGGAAGTTCTGCTCATCGTGCTACGTGTTGTGTGAAACAAGGGCAATAAAGAGAACAATGTTAATAATGCAATGCTGCTGTCAGCAAAACGTCACTGACGTGCACCTTTCAGTGCTATACATAATACAAACAAACATTCTACACTCACTTGCCACTTTATTAGGTCCACCTTGTTACTGCCATTTGCCTTTGGACTCCAAATCCCTTCACTGCCTTGATTCAGCAAGGTCCTGGAGACATGACATGACATGACCTCATGTCCTCCTATATTGACATGAGCGTCACACAATTGCTACACATCCACGATATTAATCTCCCTTTCCACATGGTTCCACTGGTTCAGGAAACCAGTTTGAGATGATTTTAGCTTTTAATGATGTGGTCATAAAAGGATGCACATGGTCAGCAGCAATTCTCAGGTAGGCTGTGGTATTTTAACAATGCTCAATTGGCATCAAGTGGCTCAAAATGTGCTAAGAAAATGTATCCCATTCCTTCATGGTATCATATCCCTTCAACATAAATACCCCCCACTACCACCACCAGTATCCACCATTATACCATCAGCCTAAATCGTCGATACGTTGCAATCATCTGAACGACGCAGCAGAAATCGAGACAGGCAGCGTTTTTTCCGATCTTGTTTTGTCCAATTTTGGTGATCCTTTGTGAATTGTAACCTCAGTTGCCTGTTCTAAGCTGACAGAGGAGTGGTGCCTTGTGTGGTCTTCTGCTGCAGGTTCATTAAGAACTGCTCTTCTGAATACCTTTGGTATTATATAACGAGTGGTTATTTGAGTTACTGATGCCTTTCCATCAGCTCAAACCAGTATGGCTATTCTCCACTTGCAACAACAAGACATTTTTACTGCTATTCACTGGATATCTGCTCTGATTTGGACCATTCTTTATAAACATTAAAGATGACTGTGTGTTACTACACAAGTAGATCAGCAGTTTCTAAAAACTCAGATGAGCCTGTCCGTGGTCAACAACCGTGCCATGTTCATTGTAACTTAAATCTAAATCTAATTTCTTTCCCAGTTGAACAGACGTACCTAGTGTTGTGACTGCTAAATGTGTATAGCATGGCTATATGTACATCTATAAATACAGGTGAATGTGTACAGTGGGAGTATTTGTTGCTCATGCTTAACTTTTTACTGTGTGTGTTTTTCCCAGCTGGGCAGATGCACAGAGTCAGATTCAACACATCGAATCATCCTTTGACCAGGAGGCTGCTGCTGTGCTCATGGCTAGGTTGGGTGTATTTAGAGCACAGTCCGAAGAGGGCCCAGATGTTCTCCGCTGGCTCGACCGGCAACTCATTCGCTTGGTATGTTCTGACCATTGCTCTGTTTTGGTAGTTCTTGGAAGGCATCTGAAAATGGCTCAGGCCAAATGAAATTCTGGCTTCGATTTCAGTGCCAGAAGTTTGGACAGTTCAACAAAGATGATCCCAATTCCTTCAGGCTGTCAGAGGCTCTTTCCCTCTACCCTCAGGTGAGGCAACTATCCTAACGAACAAAAACATGGTTTAGGAGATGGCGGGTACTATATTTTCTTTTTATGTCTTTGTTTAGTTCATGTTCCACCTGAGAAGGTCACCATTCCTACAAGTGTTCAATAACAGTCCTGATGAATCATCCTACTACAGACACCATTTCGTCTGCCAAGACCTAACACAGTCTCTTATCATGATCCAGCCCATTCTCTACTCCTACTCATTTTATGGACCTCCTGAGGTTTGTTTATATACTACCACAGTTTATTCATAGATGCATGTGCAGTCAATGATGGAAATCACCTCTTCTTGTGATTGTGTGTAGAATCAGGTGGGTTTTATGTTTAGACCTGAGGACTTTACAGCATTCTTGGCATGTCTTAATAATAATAATTATAGTGTGTATTTGTATAGCTTTATATTTTCTATTTATTATACATTTATTGAATTCTATAATTATAATAACGTTTTATTATCTAAATGTTCTTCATTTCTGTGCATTAATTCAATTCATTACTTTTAATAAATTAATTAATTTAATTTAATTGTTAATTACTTAATAGAACTGTTTAATTCTTACATATAACATCCAATGTGTCCAAGGAGGATGAGTTGAGTCTTGATTTTTCCCCATGTTTTCGTCCTTATAATATTTATTTATTTTTTTGTTATTTCTCCAAGAGTTTTTTTTTGTTGCCTCTGTCAGCCTAGGCTTAAATAAACTCATAATGATAGAAATACCCAGGTGGGGGAACTGACTTTGTAGCTAGGTTTGTAATTGATTTATCTTTACAGTTGCAGTTAGGTCTGTTCAATATTTGAAATATCAGCTATGTATTGTTATATTTCACATACCATACATCCATAAGTTTCTATTTGGTATTGACATCTTTTAAACGTCAACTTTGAAGTGATTTATTATGGGACTATAGATTGATTTTTGAAAGATAATGTAAGGGGTTGTACACAAATGAATGAGGCATTTTTGGGCGCTGCTATGTTACACAGCAAAAACATAAACTGTATAATGAATAACATTTTCAGGTTCCAATAACTGTGGCACGTTTGGCTTATGGGACACCCTCTAGTATTTCTAAGCAGAATGAATTCAATGGTACATACATTACAAAAGTTTAACAACAGGAAATTGTGATTTGTTTTGTAGCCTGTGCTTCTGGACAGCAGCAGTATCCTTCCAGATCGCATTTTGTTGATGGACACTTTCTTCCAGCTGGTCATCTATCATGGAGAGGTAAACTACACGGTGCTAGATATCATCTCAGTTCCTTTTTTACCCAGTTACTATAGGCACATCTTAATCATTGTTTTTCTTTATTTTCCTTAGACCATTGCTCAGTGGCGAAAGGCAGGTTACCAGGACATGGCTGAATATGAGAATTTTAAGCAGCTGCTCCAGGCTCCTTTAGATGATGCTCAGGAGATCCTGCAGGCACGGTTCCCAATGCCCCGTTACGTTGACACAGAGCACGGAGGGTCACAGGCTCGCTTCCTGCTTTCCAAAGTGAACCCCTCACAAACGCACAACAACCTCTACACCATGGGACAGGTATGTTCTGGCACTTCACACTGAACCTAGTACAATAATGTCTAAATGTTATATCACGCATGTGCCATATGCCATACTGCCAACCTTCAAAACTTTACAAACTGCAGTGCTGATATCGGGGATGGTGGTTCAGTGGGTAGCACTGCTGCCTCACAGCAAGAAGGTGCCGGGTTCAATCCCAGGGTGGAGCAGCCTGGGTCCTTTCTATGTGGAGTCTGTATGCCCTCCCCGTGTACATTAATTGATTTTTCTATATTGCCGTTTTGGTCCTTACAACCGTCTGATCCAATTACACGAACATGCCCTATGTTACAAGATGGGACGTGCTATAGTTTATGTAACATATTAAATATTTATTAAACCTCTATTGTGTGATTTTACACGTATAGCGAACGTACAAACAAGAACTACTGTTGCTTACCAACTTTGTTCATTATAAAATAAATTTGCGAACAAGTTTTTCGAAACGATCTACAACACAATGTACAGATACTCAGCATGCGAAGCATAATACTGTAAAAACAAGTTCTTACTAAATTCCAGTCAACGTTTGAAGAACTTATCCAGTGTGATCTGATGCGTTCTCTTGATGGACCTTTGATAAAAGCATAAATTCTCCCGGGGAGCCCAAAAATCCTCCCATAAATCGCTGACCCGCTTTGCATCCACTAGGTGGCGACTTGTGGCTTCTTTTTCTTATTCGCTTCTCACGTTCTTTGGTTCGATTAAGCGGAATTTTGGTCCAAATAAGCGAACAAAATTACACGTATATAATAGGATTTGTTTCGGTACTTTAGGATTTGGTCAGAATAAACTGGTTCCATTAACTGGTGGTCCAATTAACCGGATTCGACTGTATATACAAAAAGATTTTCACTCACCAATTTTATTGCTTGATGTGTGAACAACCTCCGGATCCACAGCTGTCTTCTGTTTCAGTCGTAGTAGGTATTTGTCTGCTAGGTATTTAAAAACTACAAGAAAAAGTACCAAAGAAAAAACAGTACAATTACAGACAGCAATCCTCGTTTCCATGCACTTAATTATCCAAACATAGTCGGATTTCTGCATTTATCTGATTATTCAAGTGGTCATGTAGAGCAGGAATTTGTCCCATTATTTGGATTTCTCATAGCATGTATGAGCGAGCGTTCTCAGTTTGTGCATGCGTTCATGCCTAAACGGCACGGTTATCAGGTATGCTTATTCTAAAGATTTGGCTTTATTTCATTTTCTATTGACTGTGAAAATGGATGGACACGCTTCTCTCATGGCATCATATCATATTTAATACTACAGATTGAACTTTGGGTATTGGTGAGTGGGATTTTTGATACAATTTGTTATTTGATGATATAGTGTTTTAGCTCACAGTTACGCAGAAGTATAGAAATGTGTATAGGAGTGCCACTTTATCACAACTATTTCCACAGTATTTCCACTGTATGAAGTGTTCATATCGCTAACAGCATCAGTGACCATTTAATCATTTCATCTCGTGCAGTCATGCACGCACGCACACACACACACACACACACATACATATACACACACACACACACACACACACACACACACATATACACACACGCACACACACATACACATACACACACGCACACACACAAACACACACACACACACAAACCCACACATACAAACACACACACATACATACAAACCCACACATACATACAAACACACACACATACAAACACACACACATACAAACACACACACATACAAACACACACACATACAAACACACACACACATACATACATACATACATACATACATACATAAACACATACAGACACACACACACACACACACACACACACACACACACACCTATATATACACACATGCACACACACGCGCACACACACACACTTCGTTGCCAATTTCGTGTAATCAATTAACTTAAAACATATGTCTTTGGACTTTGGGAGGAAGCCAGAGAACCGGGAGTAAACCCAGACAGACATGGTGACACATGCAGACTTCACAGGGTCCCAGGCCGCTCCACCCTGGGAATGAACCCAGGATCCTCTTGCTGTGAGGTAGTGATGCTACCCACAGAGCCACCATGTGGGTGGTATTATGTATTATAATTATAATTAAAATATATGTGAGGATGTATACAAGTCATATACAAATATGGGGACATCCTGGAACCAATCCTTCCTGCACAGGAAGGGCTGAATGTATTGAACTCAAATTATTCTTTGTTAATCCAGTTCCTTTGCTGAAACCAGGTACACTGATATAGCTCATCACCTCCTGTAGTCTAATCATTATTAACAGCTTACCCGTTTCAATAATTGCCTGATATTTAGCGATTTGCAAAATTGAAATTGGCACCCTTGGGAAGGACTGCGTAACGCAGCTATTAAAACGATACTGTTTGGGTTCATTTAACGATTGAACACACCTTCATTAACATTGAGATCCTCTTTTACAGAGGTTCGATAAAACCTCAACTTGAGCTTCTTGGCAAGACCCTCTGCTTCCTCACTGCAACGGCAAACACATGATACTTACTATCAGAGCTTTGTCCAATTACAATAAAGGATTCATCTTCACTAATGGGCCAAACTTACTTTTTTATGACTGTATCATCCAGGAGGTCGATTTTGTTCTGCACCAGAACAGTGGGAATGTCGCCAACCTCGGTCTCCACTTTCTCCCTCCAGCTGCTGATGGCTTCGAACGAGTCTCTGTCCGTGGTGGAGAACACCAGCACACAAGCCTGAGCGCCTGCATGTTAAAAGGTCATCACAGACATCATTTTACACTCATCACAAGATCACTACACACTGTAATCCAAGCTCGTGGAAGGGGGTGTGCGAGTCAGAAGTGCAGAATGAGTTAAAAGCCACAGAACACTGTATTTCATCTGAATACCCCGGCAAGTAATGGGTGAGGGGGTCTATCATTTCCAGAACATGACCGCCATCCTGGATTAAGGGTATGTTTTTCCAAATGGGATGGTGGTCATGTGGCATAGGAGACCAGAATTGTCTCTGAAATGGATTGCCGCAAAATCTTTTCTTTTGAGATATGCGATATTACTTCTGGTTCAAAAGTTACAGTGGGTAAAGTATTCAGACCCCTTTAAATTTTTCACTTATTTCTCAGCATCCCATGTTGACAGAAAAAACAGACATGTAGACAATGTTGTAAAACAGTGTAACAATGTATTTAAAAAGAAAAACTGAAATATCACATGGTCATAAGCATTAGGGCTTTTTGTTGTGACACTCATATTTATCTCACAAGCCGTCCCTTTCTTCTTATCCTTCTTGAGATAGTTCTACTCCATCATTGGAGTCCAGGTGTGTTTAATTGAACTCATTGGACTTGATTAGGAAAGGCACACACCTGTCTATATTAGACTTACAGCTCACAGTGCATGTCAATGCAAATGAGAATCATGAGGTCGAAGGAACTGATCAAGGCTCAGAGACAAAATTGTGGAAAGGCACAAGGCACAAATCTGGCCAAGGTTACAAAGATTTCTGCAGCACTCAAGGTTCCTAAGAGCACAGTGGCCTCCATAATCCTTAAGTGGAAGAAGTTTGGGACAACAAGAACTCTTCCTAGACCTGGCCATCCAGCCAAATTGAGCAGTCGTGGGAGAAGAGCCTTCGTGAGAGAGGTAAAGAAGAACCCAAAGATCACTGTGGCTGAGCACCAGAGATGCAGTAAGGGGATGGGAGAAAGTTCCACAAAGTCAACTATCACTGCAGTTATCTGTCAGTTGGGGCTTTATGGCAGAGTGACATGACAGAAGTCTCTCCTCAGTGCAAGACATATAAAAGCCTGCATAATGTTTGCTAAAAAAACACATGGTCTGATGAGACGAAGATTCAACTTTTTGGCGTTAATTCTAAGTGGTATGTGTGGAGAAAAACAGGCACAGCTCATCACCTGCCCAACAGTGAAACATGGTGGTGGCAGCATCATTCTGGCTGGCCCAGCCAGAGCCCTGACCTAAACCTAATTGAGCATCTCTGGAGAGACCTGAAAATGGCTGCAGTCTACCAACGTTCAGCGTCCAACTTGACGAAACTGGAGAGGATCTGCAAGGAAGAATGGCAGAGAATCCCCAAATCAAGGTGTGAAAAACTTGTTGCATCATTCCCAAGAAGACCCCTGGCTGTACTACCTCTAAAGGATGCTTCTACTAAATACGGAGCAAAGGGTCTGAATATTTATGACCATGTGATATTTCAGTTTTTTTAATACATTTGCAAAAAATTATGTTTTTTTCTGTCAAGATGGGATGATGAGTGTACATTAATGAGAAATAAAATGAACGTTTTTGATTGTAGCAAATGGCTGCAATGAAACATAAAGTGATACATTTAAAGGGGTCTGAATACTTTCCATACCCACTGTAACTTTACTATCAATTTACAAGTAAACCCCAGTTGTGTGTCACAGTTACTGGCATACGCATAAAATGTTAACTGTACCCAAAACATGTTCCATCATATTTCCTTCCTACCTGGAAGTCATCCGTGAATTACTGTTTTAGCAGGGTACAAAACATGAGGTGTTATAGAGGCCAAATTTCCTAAGCCACACATCAACATGGGAAATGCTAAAGAATACACAAGTGCCATGAAACAAAAACATTTCAGTACTCATACTGACAATAGCTGGCAATGTTTATTTCTAAGGCAAAAATATATCTGCTATGAACCACTGTGGTGTAATGTGGTATAACATTACAGGTCTAAGCCTCCTGAGATGCACAAAAACATGGGTATTCCTAACAAGGTAGAAACTCTGGGAAATGCACAATTGAAACCAAATGAACTTCACAGTGCCAGGAAAGCCAGGGTGGTTCAACACTTTGAACCAGCGCTCTACCGCTGAGACACTCTGGAACTAATCCCACAGCTGGCAACATGAGGTTCCAGATGCATTTGTGTTCCTGGCAACTTCAAGTTCAGTGGCTTGTACCTAAAAGAGAATGGGAACATACTGCCACTACCCCCAAAACAGTGGGATTAACGATGGGGTATCTTTCTGGATTTTGGTTGAAGATATGTAGAAGGCAATAGTATCTACGAAAGTCTTTACATTACCAATTCCTACAATTCCTCTAAATTTAGTCTAGTAACTATTTGTAATGGTTGAAACTATAAAAAATACATTTTTAAACCACAAATTTAACTCTTAAACATATAGATTGCTATACAGGAAATTGCGTAATGAGTACTCACAAATGTCACGTTATGAAATAAGAGAAATACATTAAGACTGCCTCTGCCATTTAGCTACATCTGGGCTGGTAAATAGTCCAGCAATAAAAAAAATTAAGTATTTGATACGCTGCCAATTTTGAAATTTTCCCACCTACAAAGAATGGAGAGGTCAGGGATTATTATCGTAGGTACACTTCTGAATCTAAAAAACTTCAGAAAATGACATTTTTAAATAATTAATTTGCATTTTATTGCATGAAATAAGTATTTGATCACCAACCAACCAGCAAGAAGTCTGACTCACACAAACCTGTTTTAGGAAGCCCTCTTATTTTGTACTCATTACCTTAGCTGCATGCATTTGAACTCGTTACCTGAAACCTCTCCACCATACCCAAGACCAAAGAGCTGTTTAAGGACACAAGAGACAAAATTGTAGACCTACACAAGGCTGGAATGGGCTACAAAACAAAAGACAACAACTGTTGATGCAATTATTAGGAAATGGAAGAAAGACAATGTGACTGTCAATCTTCCTCAGTCTGGGATATCTCACATTGTGGGGTAAGGATGATTCTAAGAAAGTAGAACTACATGGAAGGACCTGGTCAATGATCTGAAGAGAGCTGGGACCACAGTCTCATAGATGACCATTAGTAACACACTATGCCATCAAGGATTAAAATCCACGCAAGGTCCCCCCGCCTCACACCAGCAAATGTCCAGGCCTGTTCGAAGTTCACCAATGACCATCTGGATAATCCAGGGAAGGCATGTGAGAGGGTTATGTGTATTTTGGTGAGATGAGACCATACTAGAGCTTTTTGGTATGAACTCCACTTGCCATGTTTGGAGAATGAACAAGGAAAAGAACAAAACAAAGGATTCTGTACTTGTAATATTAAGTTGTGTTTTCTATTGTATTAAATACTCTTTGTATGAAATACATTGCAAATTATTATTTTTTAAATCATACAATGTGATTCATTTTTAGATTCTGTCTTTCACAGGTGAAGTGTACCTACGATAAAATTACAGCCCTCTCTATTGTTTGTAGGTGGGAAAAAGTGTATCAAATACTTATTTTCCCCAATGTCATTTCAAATTCACACATCAAGGGATCTCATCTTATTAAACACTAAGTGAAAACCCATTATTGCTACTGAGGCAATGGAATTAGTTGCTACACATGAAAGTAGTTTTATCAGCTATTTTCAATACATCTATACGGTAGTTGTTAAATCTCATGCATTCAATGCTAGATTCGACCAGTTTTTTCAATACTTTTATCAGTGTTTGGCTACTGATATGACAAATATATAAACACTTATCTATGGTATCTCTTAAATTATGGGATCCCTGTTAAGCTAAAATATTCTTTTGAACCACATATTAGGAAAAACATGTAAAAGAGTATGAATGTTTCCTTTAAAGCATTTGAGGCCATTAAAATAAGTAATTGAAAGAATTCTTGTGATTAGGACTTTCATATCCCAGTTTTATAATTTTTGACTTTATATGTCTGGATGTCAGCTTGGTGAACGTTTATCAGCTTTTGGGCCTCCCAAGTGAAAAGGTTCTAGAATTCAGTAAAAATGGTTGGTTAAAAAAAAACCTTTCCATGTGAGGTTGAGGGATTCTTGCCAATGTCTTTAACACAGAGCAAGTGCCTCTGTCTTTAACCTATTCCTATTCGTCTTCACAGAAACCTGGAAATTCTGAATGTTTTTATTTGAACAAAGAGTGCCAAGGACTGCTGCATGTACTGTTGAGACCTACACTCTATGTATGTAACTTGGCATAATAAATGTAGAGACAGATGATGTATGGTGCATGTTCTGTCTGTTTATTATGGCAAAACTGTCTTGGCATCTTATGGGGATTTTAAAGCATAAATCATAACTTTGTGATGTCTGAATCAACCCAATCTTAACTGTGCTGTTTCCAGACATTACTGTGATTATTCCAAAGACGTTTTACTGTTATTATTCCAAAGGCGTTTGAGTGACATTCAGAACTGGGTAACTCACAGGTGGTCCAGGTAGTCCTTTTTGCCCTGGGGGACCAGGGGCACCCATTGGTACATCACCGTAGAGTGGACACACAGCAGCGCATGTCTGCTTCACAGAGTTGGCAAAGGTGGACATTTGTTCCAACACCACTTGTTTGCAGACTTCGATAACATGTTGGGCTGGAAGTGCAGGGCCCTATGAAAGAGGTCGTTACTACATCTAACATACAGTCAAAAACAAGCCATTAAACTAAATACTGCTCTTTTAGAAATTGTTAGTATGGTAATGAGGAAGAAATAAAAATAACAGTTTACAGAAACCACAACTCAAACATTAGGAGCCACTAGGCATCTGCTTCGTGCATGCTGTTGTTCTAATTCCAATTAAAAAGGTAAATTTTCAATTATTTTAATTCAGCATTTTCAGCATGTAATTCTGCACTAGAACCAGCTTCAGTGCAGTTTCTTTGTGTGAGATGCTGTAAATTGATTGTGTGTGAGAAAAAAAATGTTGGGGCTTTCAGTTTAGACTTCCTTGACTAATTGAATGATATTGTGCACTGTATAGGAAAAAAATATGCAAATTTATTCAGTCTTTCATCATTTCAATAATTTTACTTGGGGTAAAATACAAATACAAATGCAACATACTTTATATTTAGCACTGTCTAAGAAATGTAAGATGGTTAAAATGTAACTTTGTATATACAGTAGTGTGGACCACTGACTTTAATAGTTTCACGTGTGCATTGGTGAATATGAAATGTCAAGAAATGACTGGCAAGAATTTCTTTTTTACAAGCAGAACTTACTGGTGGTCCTGGAGGGCCATTAAAGCCCACAGGCCCTTCATCTCCTCTGACACCCTTGGGCCCCTCGTTCCCTTTACGGCCAGGGTTTCCAGCTGGTCCTCTCTTTCCCTGACCTCCTTGTGGTCCTGGCTCCCCTCTATCTCCAGGCTTTACCATACATAATGTAGATAAACAGAGTATATTCGATGATTTGTGTGGAGTATTCAATATATATATATATATATGGACTATAAATGAAAAACATGAACAACAATAAATCAATCAAAATCACACAACTAAAGAAATACTTGCAAAAAACACCTTACCTTGCCTTTTGGACCCTTTTCTCTGGTTTCACCCTGTTCAATCATAAACCTTTAAGTAACCAGCTATACACATAAAAACAGTAAACATGTAATAAAACAGTAAAAAATTGTAATAAATCAGTCTTTTGCTACCTTCTGCCCTTTTACACCTTGAACACCTTGAATACCAACGTCTCCCTGTAAGATATATCAAAATCTTGTCACAATATTGGTTCTGCTTTACATCTTGGAATGGAGATAAACATATTAATTACCTAATTAGTATATTCATTCACTTTTTATCCTAGATAGGGTCTCGAGAGAACTGGTGCCCTCACTTAATATGTATTCCTTTTTATATATCAATTTGGGAAACTGTAACCACTGTAGTGGACATAAAATAAAGAATTTCAGCTAAACTGCAGTTATGCAATGTGCTATAGCTTTGTATTATACAATGTATTCTCAGTCCTTTTGGAGGAAAAACAACAAGCTGTTTGAATGCATGGTCAGATGGAGATGGAGTCTATTACCTTTTTTCCTGCGTTTCCAGGTAGTCCAATATGTCCCTGGCAATAAAATGACATAATTTAGAACACACTTATATTTCAAATGCCTCTTAAAAATCTCTCCATATAACTCACCACTGTCCCTGGGGGCCCAATAAATCCAGGTCTTCCTGGCTTTCCAGCAGAACCCTTATAGCCTTGCAGACCCTGAGATATATATCACTTAAACATAAATATATCCACAGTTTATTTGATCATTTCCTCCGTGCTACTGAATCTTAAGGGGATTGGCGAGAATATCAAGCTAAAGTATAACAATATTGTTTGTAATAAAGGAAATGCTACTTACAGTGCGTCCTGAAGGGCCCATGTCCCCTGGAGGTCCCTGAGCACCTTTCCCACCCTGATTGAAATGCAGCCAGACATTTAAGAGGCATACGTAGTTAAGTCTGGATACTAAGTAAATATCAGAGAGAGGTTTATGAATAAGATTGATGTTACCCTCTCGCCAGCTTTTCCAGATCTTCCCTCAGGTCCCTGGGGTCCTTGATAAGCCTGTGAGGAAACATAATTAATGTTAGCATGAGCTAGAAGTGTGGAACCTTTGAACAAAGAGAAGGAAAAGCTCTAAAATAATGATTTAAAATTATATATACAATATATATATAAATATATATATATATATAGTACCTCAATGCCAGGCTCTCCATCCTTTCCAGGCAACCCTGCATCACCAACAATCCCCTGTAAACAGAGTATATTTTTTATATAGAAAAGCATTTAGCATCATGTGTTTCAGTTGTCATTTTGTCCCATTATTCCTGAAAACAAGTCATAAGATGTGCAACAGTACAGTGTCGTATGTTTTGTTAAAAAAATCTCCACACATTCCCTATTGAGGTCAGGACAGAACTGCAGGTAGGCCAGTCCAGTACCCATTCTACACTCTGCACGTTATGCCTTTGTAATGTGTGGCATGTGGTTTTGTGTTGTCTTTTTGAGGAATAATTCATGGGCAACCCTGGAATGCCGTCTTGAAGGTAGCATATGTTGCTCTAAAATCTCAGTGTATGTTTGTACATAAATGCTGCCATCACAGTAGTGTAAATGACCTGATGGGCAGCACAGTGGCTTAGTGGGTAGCTCAGGCACCTCACAGCAAGAAGGTCCTGGGTCCAATCCCAGGGTGGAGAGGCCTAGGACCTTTCTGTGTGGAGTCTGCATGTCTTCCCTGTGTTTGCATGGGTTTACTCAGGGCACTCCAGTTTCCTCCCACAGTCCAAAGACATGAGCGTTAGGTTCATTGATTACTCTAAATTTTCCACTGACTTGTGTGTGTATATATGACTAGTCTTGAGATGAACTTGTGTATAGATATAGCCTTGTGTGTGTTACTGAGATGACGATAGCGACATTAAAGCCAAATAAACAAACAAATAAAACAAGGGCAATGACACAATCTCTAAAAATAATGCCATAGTGTAGTGCTTGACAAAGGTTGCTAAAATAATTCCTTGCCCATGTGTTTATTTTAGCTATTGATGAATGATGGTTCTTGATGCAGCGAGGGATAGGAGATCACAGATCTTCAGTTTAAGCTTGTGGCCTTGCCTATTATACAATGAAATGAGACATAGAGGAAGAAGTATGCACATCCTTTCCAATTTTTTTTAGGTAACATTGTTTTTAAACATTTTGTTAATTTTTCCCAGACATTTGTTGGCAAACTAGAGGTCCTCTGTCCATTTTTGTTTTTGAACTCAGCTTTTTAAGGATTCTGATTTTGTACCTGTATCACCTATTTCATAAAACATCATTATTTATTGTTATTACCTCACATTGCAACTGTCCCAGTTGTTTCTGATTTATGGTTTCCAAATAGCTCATGATGGACTACAATTTGTTTACCTTTTCTCCTATGCCTCCAGCCCTTCCCTTCAGGCCTTGAGCACCCTGGATATGATACAAGAGATGCATGAACACAATATCGTGAAGTGTAATATATCAATTAAAATGAACATAATAATTTAAGTGGTTGAATATTTACAGGTTTTCCTTTTTCTCCAGGGATTCCAGTCTCACCAGGATCTCCCACAATTCCCTATAGAGAAAACAGACTACCAGTCATATTAGGCAGTGCAAAGATAACATAAAACTGAAAATAATGTACATTAAAATCCTATTCTATTGGGACTTATCATATACTGTATGAAGAAGGTAATCAAGCCACTTATTATTCAAGCATTGCCTGGTAAAACTTTTGATTGTAAAAGTTTCTTACAATTATAACCTTTAACATGCACTGTATGGCAACATTTGTGGACACTCCTATTTTGTAAAAGACTGACAAACAATGACAGTGTAGCAATGGTCCTAGACTATCAATAGGATACTTTCATAGGTCTTCACTTCCCTAACAAGTCAGTTTATTAATATTCCAAAAGCTATAGGAACATCTTCTCAGAATAGGGAAGCCTTTCTTTACTGCAAAGTGACTTCTGGCTACATAGTATATCTAACGTAAGAATCCAAATTAATACATGGTTTCAAACTCAGATTTTATATTTGAATTTAAATTATACTTTGCAAATCAAGAATAGCAGTTATTACCCACCAGAAAGACAATTATTTAACCACTCAAAGTCCTTGTTAACTTACAAGTTACAAATTACAGGTATTTCACCTACAGTGCATTTTATGCTTACAGCTAAAATAATGGCATCATAAATACAACCTATAAACATGCAAATTCCGTAATCCTCACAGCCAAATACAAGCTTATGAGCATTCCTCTGTGGACTCAGCAGTATTAAAAATTAATTATCTGGCAAGTAATACATGCAAACAAGATCTTAGAGGTGGTTGGATTTGAATTTAACAGTGGAACAGGGGTCATAAATGTCACTGCGTTAAACACTAAAGCACAACACATGGGAGCCAACATCCCATTTCCATACCTGAAGGCCCCATGGTCCTGGAGGTCCATCATCTCCAGAGGGGCCCTCATCTCCCTTTACAGGGGAAAATAGGAACAAATAGGACAGTGTGAGCACATAGAGTTGATACTTGGCTTTCATGGTTAAAACAAATAAATGCACCAAATGTACCTTCACTCCCTGATATCCGGGAATTCCCTCATATCCCAGATCTCCCGGAGAACCCTGGACAACAAAACAAGGAGAAATTGAGTCATGGATTAATCTGCAGCAACTGATACAAAAGATTTGTTATAACAAAGTATCTGAGGCAATTATTTAATTATGGTTCAGCTTACTCTCTCTCCTGGTAGCCCAGTCTCACCTCTCTCTCCAGGATGCCCATGGACTCCCTAATATAATTAATAGAATACCATAATATAAGCCAACAGCCACTCACTGATGGTTTTAACAGTTCCACTTAGCACATAAAATCACTTACAGACTGTAGTCCATTTGTTTTTATACAGTTCTATTATCTAATACAATACTATTGTATTTCTGTTCTGAGCACGACCTAAGATCAGACAAGACGACCCGCTGGGGTGGGGGGGTCAATTTCAGCACTGCAGCGACACTAATGTGATGGTAGTGTGTTAGTGTGCGTTGTGCTGGTACGATTGGATCAGGCACAGCAGTGCTGCTGGAGTTTATAAACAATGTGCTCATAGGAAGCGGATAACATGATGCTGGTTGTTGAATATTTTAGTAAGAGGATTATTCTAATTGATATGCTTCTCACCTTATGGCCTTCAGCGCCTGCCAAACCTTTTAGGCCTTTAGGACCCCTTTCTCCCTGCAGAAATGAGATTCATGAACATTATTCATTTGTGTAAACTGAACTACAACAACCTTACTGATTATGATTGTTTACCTCTGTGCCATAGACACCTCTCATTCCCTTCTCTCCTTTGAGTCCAACATCACCCTAGGGATGTTCAAGCAGTCCAGTTTAGTTTTCTGTTTCAAGAACCTTTTAGATAGATACTACAACAAATCACACACATAATATAATATTATATTATAATATTAATCATTAATAAACAAGCCCTCACCTTAGGTCCAGTTTCACCTATATTTCCATAATCTCCGGTGTTTCCACGTGGCCCCTACAATGACGAAATGGATGTAACTGTACATTACAGTCAATGACAGTAACTAAACTGCAGAGTTTCTGCTATACTGTTTGCAGAGTTATTCACGTGTAGTCATGGTAGATTATTCCTAAGTTAGCTATAATGATAAATTATGCATCTATGCATGTTTAAAGCTTAACTATTGTCATGAGTAGTTGTCCACGCGACTGTCTAAAACTTAAGCATACTTTGTGTTTTTTTCCCATTGTAAATGTATACCAATATACTGCCCACAATATTTAGGGGGATATTTTCAAATGAAATATTCCATAATTAAATATCCCCCATTTTTTTGTGAGCAGCATACAACTGTATTAGACAAAACAATAGATGCCTCAGAGCATGTTAAATTTACACCGATGGAGCCAGCTGTCTTATTGTCTCTGTCTGGCCCTTGTTTGCTTGGCTAATCGCTACAACCTTAAACAAGAATTTAATCACTTAGCGCCTGTTTAGTAAGCAAATTCATATGAAGGCAATTAATTAAAGCAAGCTGTTACAAGTGAATGGACCTCTGGGAACAGTGGTTTAGGGAGGACAATGCAATTTGTCTGCTGTAGTTCAGACCACCCAAAGAATCTGATATTCAGTGTCTGGCCTTGGCAGGAAAATACTTCTCTACCTTCAGCATAACAGCATAAATATAAGCTTTCTTAACTGCAAAAATAAATCTGATCAGATTATATCAAGCATTCAGTTAATTGTAGATATTGTGTGTGTGTGTGTGTGTGTGTGTGTGTGTGTGTGTGTGTGTGTGTGTGTGTGTGTGTGTGTGTCAGATTATATCAAGCATTCAGTAAATTGTAGATATTGTGTGTTGTGTGTGTGTGTGAGAGAGATTATATCGAGCATTCAGTTAATTGTACATATTGTGTGTGTGTGTTTGTGTGTGTGTGTGTGTGTGTGTGTGTGATGCAGCCTGTTGGATAAACATGAAACAATGTATGCCCAAATTTGCTCTCAGAGGTTAGACTTCTTCTGTAGTACAAGCTCTTGTACATTATCTCAAAGAAGAGATCATGTTCAGGGATTGGGTTTAAGGGAAGCCCTTTTTTCCAGCTCACTACCAAGAACTGGATGGAGATCAAAGACATAAATTACCCAACAGTCTGGAGTGGAAAGAACTGCACAGGGAATGAAACACATGCCAAATGTATACAAAGTAAGTGGATCATGATACAACCCCAAATCACAAAAGACTGTGACATTATGAAAAAAGCAATTAAAAACAAAGACAAAGTGTTTTTTTATATATTCACTTTGACTTTTATTTAATTGTAGACAGTGTGGATCCAAAATATATAATGTTGTGTCAAGTCAGCTTACATTATTTTGTTAGTACACATCTATTCCTGCATTTCAGCCCTACAACACATTTTAAAAAGTTATGACATTAAAAAACTCAATAATGATGTGATTTCAAACAGGTGATGTCAACAGCTAATTATAATCATTTGTGAAGCAAATATGGGCAGAGGATGTCCAGGTTGTCAACAAATAAGTGAGGAAATGATTGAAACGGAATGATTGAATGATTGAAGAAAGCTTGGAAGAGATGACCATATTCCTATCTATACAGGGCATAATTTCATTAAACAATTCACAAAATTCCAGAGGATTATCAGTCTGTAAAGCACCATCCTAGGATGAACTACCATGCACTCCAATCCCTCAGATGTCACTGCGTTAAGAACCGTCATTCATCAAAAGCTGATAGAACCACATGGGCAAAGAATTACTTTGGCAAACATTTTTGAAGCACTACCATATGGGGGTACATTCACAAAAGCCTTAGTTGAACCATGTACAGAAGCAGCATCAACTTCTTTGGACAAAATGGACATGATATAGTATAGGACCATTTTATTGGCAAAATGTCCAAAAGCCAGCATCTGTCAGGTTATGGGGTTGGATCAATGCTATTGGCAAAGGTAATTTATTCCATTGTGATGGCAGTATTAACACAGAAATGTATATTGGGATTTTGGAGCAACATATACTGCCTTCAATCTTTCCTATGGATGCCTATGCTATGAGAAACACATGCTGGACCCATTAGATCCTGATCTTTGCCAGTAGAGAATGTGTGGAGAATTTTGAAATGAAACACACAAGAATGACAATCCCATACTCTGGCGACTATTTGCAGGAACAATGTGATAAAATAACACCTTTAACGCTCTATTGCTTAATATCTTTTGTACCAAATAGTATTTGAGTGTTGTGAGAAGGAATATGGCAACATTGCCAATAGGGATAGGCCTTATAGTAACAATTGTGTAGCAGGCCTAAAATGCAGGAATGGATAAAAAATGAAATGTGTTTCATTTGACCTGACCAAAAAAGGAATCTTAAGTTCATACTGTCTGCTATAAAAGAAAGAAACATTAAATTTGTTTTGTAATTGCATTTCCACACTGTCCCACCTTTATCTGATTTGGGGCTGAGCTGTGGTTGTATATTGTACCTTTACCTGTAATCAAGCTGAGCCTGTTGCCTAATCTATAGCCTTGCTCTGTTCGAGTATGTAGCCAAATGCGTTTTCAACACTTGTTTATTTACCTCAGTTCAACCATTTAGAAGTCCATTGTAATTACAACGGAACTGAATGCATTCTCAAATGTCCCTTTCAACATAACGTGCAAATATTTAGCTTTAAACATTACAGTGAATTAACAAACCAGTGAACCTTTTCATCAGCAAAACAGGATGAGTGGTGCAAGCATATTTTATATATTTCTATATTAATGACTCATTCTTTTCCATATACACTTATTTCAGTTAAGAGTCGTATGTTTTGTGGGCAGGGGATAGAGGCCGCAAGGGTATATGCATGCATATGCATGCACATGCATACACACACACACACACACACACACACACACACACACACACACACACACACACACACACACACACACA
>JAUZST010000664.1:31400-41993 GCA_034779995.1 Parotocinclus haroldoi
CTGTGTGAGGCTGCTGACTGACAGCCCATTATGTGATTCCATTCTAGATTGCTGTGTATCTACAGCGATAAGTAGAGGTTATCGCTGACCACCTGCTCTGGGTTTAAGGTCTGTTCACTACAATAAAGCTCCTATGTCGCAAAATGATGGATGGTGGGACAAATGCACTACTCCACAAATACTTTGCTTTACCTAATACTTCCTAATTATTCGAAATATAAATGACTCGCAGAGTACCTAATTTATTTAATTGGTGATCAAAACATATAATGTCATCCTATCCATAACTGCATATTTTTTAGATGACCTTTTCGGAGCCTTACAAGATCAGACTTCTGACTTGAAACCCCAAGTAATCACATAAAACATAAGACTTGACAATGCATTCAGGTGTATTTGCAGTTGGTGAAGCACAGAAGCATACCTTAGCAATTCCATTTACCTCTTGCGTGACTGTGTCTAACTGCTACTATCTGTGGCAATCATCTGTGGCCGTTCAGCACCCACTAAATCAGTGTTTAAAATTCTACAGCCGACAGTGTCTCGTCTCCTGGGAGCAGTGGAGGCATCAGATTAAATGACTGCTAAATGCTAACCACGAATGCATTACAGACATTAAGTGCTCCATGCCAAATGTGGTGTTCTTCTAAATTAGCCACCTTTTTAAGAAGCTATGCCCTTGAGCAAGCCACTTAACCTCAAGTGACTTTGGGGACACGGAACATAGTCACCCGATTTATGGCTATGTTTATAGCCATCATAAAGTGTGTAAAAGCTGAGAATACTTAGCAGCCCTGATGTAACTAAATAAAGGATTTTAAACACATCAGCTTCAAATAGGAGGTCTACACAATAGAAATGAACACACTTGACCCTTGCATAGAACTATATAAACACAACTGACATACAAATGCAACATTTTAACTACTGGTAGGTAAGTACTGCACTGAGTGAAAAAGTGTCACTGCACTGTGTGGCTCAAAAGTGTTCAAATCATTCTCCACTTTAGCAGTTTCATTTACCACATAGAAACACCTTGTAGTTTTGCAGACTGTAGTCCATATGTTTGCCTACATACATTATTTATCCACTTTACTTTTTTCTCTACTGGACATAATCCCACAGATCAGGTCTTATTTGGGTGTTGGATCATTATCAGCACTGCAGATGTGGGGGTGGTGTTAGTTTGTGTTTTGCTGGTATGAGTAGATCAGATTTTTTTTAAACAGCGTCACTGCTAGACTAAATATTTCATGTAACAAAAACCAGTGACTGATGAGGGTAGATTTCTTTATTGGGAGGACAAAAAGTTCTGGTAGATAGTTCACAGGACTGTATGTTGAATAAAATGTATGTCTTAATGTTATAGAATGCATTTGAAAATGCCTGAATTATGATTGAGTAAGTCACAAAAAAATTTAAATCCAGCTAAATGCAACATTCATTTTTTTGTCTTTTTCTCTTTCTATATTTCTGTGTTTGTTGAGTTTACTCAGTGAAGGTGGTAACTGATGTATATATTTCTGCAAGCAGTCTAAGTGGGGGTGGAACAGCGCTTCATTTGTCTCACTGGTATTATTCTCTTTTTTGTTCCATTTTTCATCACCTGGCACGTTACATCTTATCTTTCTCCTCAAAAATTGGTAATGATAGATAATAAGAAAGACTGCTCAAGTGTCTTCTTTCACTTCAACCTGAACCTGACACCAGCTTGCTGCACACTCCAACATGTGCAGTTGCACAATTAATGAAATTAACTGAACTATTGCAAATGGTTCACGTGGAAATCAGTCAAACCATCAGCCTTTTTGATCAATCAGTTAGCCAAAGTGCATATTCTATTGTGTAGACAGCCATCCCATTTTAAGGGCAACTGCTAAAAAAAATTCAGTTAGCAACATATTTCTTTTAATAGTGTTGTTGAAACTGCCCAGCAATGTGTACGCCTCTGAGGCATGAACAGACACAGCCCCTGTGCAGATCCTTTTTTCTCCTGCCATCTGCTCCATGCACAAGCTCAGCTCTACAGCTAGCACAGTGTTTCTCTTTGGCAAAGTCTGAGGAAACCAAGCACAAGGGGTTCTTTTTATTGGCTGGATGATCGACTAATGCCAAGCATATCAATTCTGGGCTATAGTGCTCACAAACAGACACACGGTAAAGAGAGAAGTCACAAATAGATGCCACCAGGCATGCTTAATTGGAAACGAATTTGTTTGTCGTTTGCTGAACTTTAACGCTCTCCATAAACCCAACTGGCTAATTAGAGTTTGATGGTGACATGTAAATGTGTCATTATTTTGCAGAAAAAGCTGCAGACATGCGCATGTTGTTCTGCGCTAGGCTAATTAAATCTATTTTGTCTATGCAAGGCAAATGAACCTTGATGAGCGATGTGATCTCATTAAATGACAGCACAGTGAGTCAACATTGGGTGATAGAGCCTCACAGTTTTCCCAACACACACCTAAGTGGCACCCAAACAGCTGGGATCTGGCAGACTCATCTTGAAGAGCTGGCTAGCTCAAGCATGGCCATGCTGTCATTCTGATCAGAACTTTGACAAAAGTAGGCACTTAGAGAGTTAGTCGCTGAGGAAAAGGAGCAGAATCAATGTCTCCTGAGACTTGTTTGTTGAAAGAGGGGAGCAATATTTCAGTCACAAACAGTGAATACTCACTGGCAATCTGTTAAACAGTTAACAGCATAAACAGTTCATAATACTAACAATGGCTTTGATGTGTGCACTAGCATGCAGGTCTGAATCTGGCTAGAAGAATCTTAATGCCACATAAATATGAGCCCTTCAATAAGGTTGAGAAGTATGGTCATGTCAAAATCTTAACTTCACTGGTGTCTAGCGCTGAGGAGGTGTGTGATGAATCACTGTCGCTCTTGCTGACCTATGCTCTGACAAACTGGTAATGAAAGTCTTTTCTTCCCTGAAAAATAGTTTTCTCTGGCCTCAGGCTCAAGGCGTGCTTAGTAGAAACAGGTGACAGAAACAAGCATTCTTTCTCACAAGGCCTGACAAGGTCTCACACCTCTACTTTTAATGCATACGTACCACCTGCTGTAGGGCTTTCCTGATGTTTGTTCGTCATTTTACAATACTATATATCTTCCTAACTACCATAACAATACCAACCTAACAACAGAAATAGTTACATTTTCCTCAAGTAACTGAACAAAGCCACATACACGCTACGCTCCTATGTTGTACGCATATCCTTATGGCCAATGCAGGACTACATATGATAACATTTCAGCTGTAGGATAAAATAATTAATGTTTACCAAATGTAGCTTTGCTTTCTGACTTTGTGAGTTAACAGGCTAACTAGTCAAGAATAAATGGAAAAAGTACAAAAATCTTGTCAGAGGGTTTTGCATCTTTTACAATACAATATAAATGGCTGCATCTTCAAAGATCGCTACACAAAAGTGGTTGTATTATTGATCTGTAGTGCAATGAGCAAATATATCTGTCAAAGTTTAGTAAAAAGTAACTTTACTCAAGGGTTTGCACGAGTTAGCCTTAGCATATACTGTGGTGAATTCCATTTAATCAACCCAATCGATTAATTAACAAATGTACACAGCTTCTTTGTTCTTATTTATATCTGTAATATATCCATATATTGTTTTGCACATCTCAAGTTCTGTTCTCACTGTTTTCCAATCAATTAAATCAGCAGTGGAGAAAAATGTCATTTAGTAGAAATCCTATCTAAATATCTATCCTATCTAATATTTGCTGCACTGTTTGTCTTTTTTAAATCTACAAGTGTAGACTTGGCAAAGGAACCCTGAGAACATGAATACAATGCGAGCTGGTGAGCTAGACAGAGAGAGAGGGAGAAGGAAATGAAATGTGAACCACAGAAAAAGAAAGTGCAGCAAGAGAGAGAAAGAAAATGCCTCTGAATAAGCAGGAATCTATGGAAATTTTATTTAAGCGACGGTGGCAATCGGCAGTCACCTGCGCTGAGTAGCACCTTTTTCCCTTGCTTGACAAGGATTCAACATTCTGTCAGTAAAATCTCTCTTTCTCAGACATATTAACAGCAATCTTCACATTCACCCCCTCTGCACCTGGCAGACCTTAACGGTCGTCCTTCTGATTGACAGACTTTCTGTCTTAAACACATAGTTCAGCAATTAAAAGATATCATATGCTATCAAAAACATATGGTGCAAATATGGGTCTTGACTATGCCTTGACATAATCATGCATTTGCCCATCTAAGCAAAGAGCACTTTAGAATGCGGGAAGAAAAGGGGTACCCAGAGTGTACCTACATTGACATGGACTGATATGGGGATGCTGAAGCTATGGTATAATCATGCTAACCAATGTGCCACCATCTAAAACAAATATATGTATTCTTCAGCTCTTATAAAGTGAAAATGCAAACTTTATGGTTGTACAATTCATCATCTCAAAGACATTAGAAGTTATATTTCATCATGTTGCTACATAAAAAGCTTTGCTAAGATGTTTCTTTATAACTCACTCATCCAAACACCCATCATTATGTAATATTTTTGTAATTCTGAATTGACATATTTTAAACATTCAATAACTAGCTTTTGCATTAACAGTGATCTCATGGATCAGTTATTTTCTCATTATTATATCACATTCAAATATAAAAATGCTACAAATGCGGCGGATAGAGTTTAGTTTGTGAATTTCTGCTATTCCTTTGTTTAGGCTATAGTGTCTTAACAATCCCAGTAATACAGTGGAATGAATGCAAGGTTACAGCTAAGTAATTAAGTAATTACAGCTTAAATATAATACAAATATAGTAACAAAGCTGTAAATTCATTTGAAATCAGTGATCAACTGCTTTACTAACAAACTTCTTGCATTTAAGCGGTTGCACACAGCTTCAGCAAACAGATTGCTAGTAGAACCAGAGTTTAATGCTAATATCTACATTTATGTTTAATATAGCTCCATCATTTATCATCCACTTGCTACAGTGAACACATTCACCATGCTAGTTTAATCAGTCAAAAGTAGAAAAGTCACTCACATTTCCTCTTCATACTGTACACGAGTGCATAGTATATAATGACTGTAATGGAAATGTTCAGTAAAACATTGTCTTCTTTGATCTATGTGAAGAGATTGTAAGCTCTCTAGACAAATAATACACTGTTCAGCCTTACTATGTCTTTTAGCCATGCTAAATTGGCTTATATACAATAAACTGGTTCCCAGAAAACAGAGGCGCTGGGACAGCTTTGTTGTTCCATCAGTGGACATAAATTAGTCATTTAGTGTTTGTCCACATGCATAATTCAGATGAGAAGGTGGTATTTTGCTAGGTGTGGGAGTTCAGGTTCAGTTTGCTTTCATCTTTCCATTCCTTCTGAACCTAATGCCAAAATAATTCAAATTAATAAATCACTATAATAAATGGCATTGTTTGCTGAATTTATGACAGTACCTGAATCCAGCTACAACTACTGGGGGTTAGGGCAGTCACATTTTGAAGTAATGGTGGTTATTTTTGAAGTAATGGTATAAGAAATTTGCATTAATCTACTAATTTAATAAGTTATGAAAAAAACATCTTAATGTAATTTTCCGAATGCCAGTAGATTTAAAGTTTAGATTTAGACTTTTGTCTCTAGTTATGTAAAGCAATGTTATTGTATAAGTTAGCGAATAAATAATTCTGATTTGTTTTATAATCCCATATATATCAAGCAATTATATCACCACAATATTTATGGAACTGGGGACTTTCTGATTGTCCCGCCTGACCCGTTACCTGTGGATTGGCTGGGAGTTCATTTCTATAATTTGTCTGCCCTCCTCATGTGTCCTATTCCTCGTGTCTACTATCATATTTTGCTTACAAGTTTGTGCATTTTGACTCCTTAAGTGCATTTTAGTGCATTTGAGAATAAAAATGAGTAAATAATCTGCTGTCTCACAGCATAATAACCATCAATAGGCAGTGGGTATAGGCATGGGTAGAGGCAAGATGGAATCTGCTATTGCTATGTAATGGCAATTTACAATTACATTTTGCAGAATTTGATTTCCCAGCATGATGAATAAATACATTTAAATACATTTGGCATGAACACAAACTGTCTGTCACATTCTTTAAAATGTATTTGTATTTTAAATGACTAAGCATTCATATATAGATTAGTGCAAATATGATTTCTTGTCTAACATTTTCTTAGTACCAAAGGTTTCAGTGTAAGATTATTAACAATTTACCCAACAATGGTAAGAAACACTAAAAACCAGCTACTTTGTTGTGTGCAAACAGTTTGAATAGCAGTTTAGAAGAGTAAAATACCTAATTCATTAACCCAGAAATTTAGAGTACAAGAGTTTGGATACCTGCATTTGACTCTGGATAACACCTGAAATTTGGCCAGAAACACTTTCTTTTTGCTTATTTCTAGACAGGGACACAGTTGAACCAATACACAAAATAGAGCCAAGGTTAGTAAAAGTTTTCAACCTCTTCCCCAAATTAGGGTTGTGATGGCTGAAAATAGGCTGATAATGTCAGCGCAGTCATTCTTCATACCTCACCTGAAGACAGCACCCCTCTCTCTTATCGGAGAATACCATTGCCCTGGACTTAGAGGTACTGATTCTCAACCCAGGCATAACAATTACAGAGTATTACTAATTAGCCTAATGTTACTTACATGTAATCGACCACTTACATTTAATGTTATATTAAAACTACATTGTTTTTTCTTTCTTATATGAATAAAATGAATCAGCCTCATTCATTTAAAATTATGGCTTTTATAATAATATGGTTAACATTATTGTTACCATTACACAATTATTTAATAGCAAGTTTTCACTCCTGTGATTGCCTTGCATTTATGTTAGACAGAACAGTAATGTCTTCTAAACAAAACACCTAAATGTGTGCATATATTCTGTGGAATTAAACCACTTCAATGTCCACTGAACAGGAACTCCACATCCTTTGCTTTGAGCCGCCTCTCTGAACTGCTCTTGAGAAATGTATTTTTTGCTTGAGTGAATTAGGTGATCATTTTTTTTTATCTCACATGCGCCTGTGGCTTGCTAAGTCTGCTTCAAGGAAATTGGAGGGAGGGAAAGAAGTTTAACATTTATCGCATGCCGAGGTTAATCTCCTGAAATGTTGCGAATTTTGTCAGAGGGGAGTAGCAAATTCGCACTGCACTCTTGCAGAATTACAGTCATATTTCAGAAAATCCCTCCAACCCCCCCAACTTTCCTCTCTCTCTATCCCCCTGGCTTTCTTTTCTCCAGTGGTAGAAATTGCTACAATTTCACCTCTAAAAAGACCATATGTAATCTCCTATTAATAAGGCACTTCGACCCAAACAGACAGGTGTTTAGTTTTTTTTTTTTTTTGATCAACAGTAATGCAAAAGCAGTCCTATCATCCCATCTGCTCTTATTCTCATCTTCCACCTTCTTTCTGAGTATGTGTGTTAGGTGCCATAGAGAGCCCAATCTCCTATGTACACATTCTCTGAATGGTGCTTGAGCCAGTTCAGGCTAATCACACTCTCAAATGCCTCAAATGCTTCATTCCACAATTTTTTGAAAGCATTACACCCTTGTGGAAATAGCTTTTCAGTGCTTTCCAAAGCAGCCATGCAGTGGTCTGTGTGGCAAGTCAGTTCTATTCATCCCTCCCTGATCACTATTTAGTACTTTTATTTAGTATTTTAGTAGGACAAAAATGGCAAATAGCTGAGTGCCAGTCTCAGTACTTAGCAGGATTCATTCTAGCACTACATGAAGTTACAATGTGTAGAACAGGACATTTCTAAGAACAAGAATGAATCAACCTATAATTATAAAACTGTATAAAGTTTGCATAAATAGACCATAATATTTGAACGTCATCAAACATCAGACCCCTTTACATTTATCACCATTTGTTTCATTGCAGCCATTTGCTAAAATCTAAAAAGTTCATTTTATTTCTCATTAAGGTACACGTGGCATCCCACCTTGACAGAAAAAAACGGATGAAAAGTTTTTCAAATTTATTAAAAAAGAAGACCTGAAACATTACATGATCAAAAGTATTCAGACCATTTGCTCAGTATTTAGTAGAAGCACCTTTTTAAGCTAGTACAGCCATGAATCTTCTTGGGAATGATGCAGCAGGGTTTTTTGCCATTCTTCCTTGCAGGTTTTCTTCCAGTATAGGAAGCATTCATCTTTCCTTCAATAAATAGCATGATGCTCAATTGAAATAGCATGATGCTGCCACCACCATGTTTCACTGTTGGAACTATATAGGGCAGACGTGTAGCATACGCATATAGGTCTCATCAGACCAGATAATCTTATTTCTCATAGTCTGAGAGTCTTTCATGTGTTTTTTGGCAAATTAACATTCCAACTTCATGTGGGCTTTTATATGTCTTGCACTGCGGAGAGGATTCTGTCAGGTCACTTTGCAATAAAACCCCGACTGATTGAGGGCTGCAGTGATAGTTGACTTTGTGGAACTTTCTCCCATCTCCCTACTGTATCTCTGGGGCTCGGCCACAGTGACCTTTGGGTTGTTCTTTACCTCTCTCACCAAGGATCTTCTACCACACTCGCTCAGTTTGGCTGGACGGCCAGGTCTAGGAAGAGTTCTGGTCATCCCAAAGTTTTTCCATTTAAGGATTATGGAGGCCACTGTGCCCTTAGGAACCTTGAATGCTGCATACATAGTTTTGTAATTTGGCCAGATCTGTGCCTTGCCACAATTCTGTCTCTGAGCTCCTTGGGCAGTTCCTTCGATCTCATGATTCGCATTTACATTGACATGCACTGTGAGATGTGAGGTCTTATATAGACACCTGTGTGCCTATCCAAGTCCAATCCGTTCAAATAAATACAGTTGTTCTCAATTGAAGAAGTAGAACCATCTCAAGAAGGATAAGAAGAAATTAACAGCTTGTGAGTTAAATATGACTGTCACAGCAAAGGGTCTGAATACTTATGATCATATGATCAGTTTCTATTTTTTAATACATTTACAAAAATATTCTACATGTGTTATTCTGTCAAGATGGGATGTTGAGTGTACTTTAATGATAAATAAAATAAAGTTTTTTTGATTTTAGCAAATGGCTGCAATGAAACAGAGTGAAAAATTTAAATTCTGCCTGAATACTTTTTGTACCCACTGTATATACAGTATATACATATGTCCACACATGGCATGTGAAAAATTGGTACATATATTTTACACCAGTAAACCACCACCAGACTGCGCCACTGATACAAGGCAAACTGAATCCACTTTTTCATATCAGTTATGCCAAATTCTGGCCATACCATTTCAACTGTCGAAGTAGAAATTAAGCTTCAGACCAGTCAATATATTTTACAATCTTATAAACAAATTATAGCTTGTTGTCATTCTTCTCTGCCACTTCCTCAATAATATCTCAGTGCTCAGTTTAAACTTCAGGTCATCTTGAACATGTCTACACACCTAAATGCATCATGTTGCTGCCATGTGATTGGCTGATGAGATATATTTATTGACACCTAATGTGAATAATCATTCTTTGTATATTGGGACAACAAATAAACGGAACTGAAACTATAATTAGAACTAATGTCCAGTCACAGTGGCACATGAAGGATTATAGTAATTTATAAGTCGGTTAAATGCGAGTATTTTTAAGCTAGAAGTAATCAAGGATACGATGCAGATGGTAACAAATAAATGAGTCTGCTAAATAAAAAGTGCACTGCTCACAAAACATAGGGGGTATTTCTAAATGAATACAAAGAGAATCCAACAAGAAATGCTGTACATCCAGTGCATTACAGCAAATTATTGTTAAAGTGTTTTTAAACATTACTTAGTAGGAACTGATTTCATGCCAAGAAGTGTACGCATGGATGCATTTTGGTAAATGTCCATTGGAAGTGTAAGTGATGCGAAATTGGTCTGAAATGTTTCCAATTTTATTTAGCTCTTACTCAGATTCCACTGATACACTTCATTCTGTTGCAAATTTACAATGTTGACTAATTATGCAGACAGTAGGACATACACATCCAGTCATTATCAAGCTGGTAATATATATAGTCTTTGGTTGTTATGTGTCATGTTGTCAGCATCATTTTTGACATACGAGTATTGTGGTTTCCCAGCTTAAAAACTAGAGTACTTACCCTTCTCCCTTCTATTACTTCTGCTCTCCTTCCCTTACTGAGATGAGGTCTGTCCTTCAGTCAATAGAACTACTAGATCTATCTGTCTTGCTCAAAGATGCACCTGTAAGCACTAACTGGTTGTGTATGTGTGTGCATGTGTGTGTTGTGTCACTTCACATACATTCAGAAAAAATAGGAGACAGAAGGAAATAACTATGACATAATTGAACTGGCATCAATACCTGCTCTGGGAACTGGCACAGCTTGACAAGCGTGCATTTCACCATGGAATATTCCCCATTTCCCATCACAGAGATTATGTTTTCTACTCAATCTCATTATGAAGCTCTCTCTTTCTCTCTCTCTCTCTTTCTCTCTCTCTCTCTCTCTCTCTCTCTCTCTCTCTCTCTCTCTCTCTCTCTC
>JAUZST010000664.1:42093-52956 GCA_034779995.1 Parotocinclus haroldoi
ATATGTGTGAGTGTGTGTGTGTGTGTGTATAAAACCACCATTGAGACTTAACACACTTAACACATTGAGACTTTTCTCCCTGTTTCTCTCTCTCTCTCTCTCTCTCTCTCTTTCTCTCTCTCTCTCTCACTCTGGGACTGCCCAGGAAGCCCCAGGTGTTTTTCTCTCCCTTATTTCCACATGGCTGTTGTGGTGTACCTAATGCCCAGGTTCTCTCTCTCTCTCTCTCTCTCTCTCTCTCTCTCTCTCTCTCTCTCTCTCTCTCTCTCGCTAATTCACAGGTGTTCTTAATTTAAGGTTTTCATTTAATTTACATGTATGCACATTTGTGTGTTGATGATGTGTCCAGGTGCAAGTTTGTGTGTGTGTGTCCCCTCTGCTCCATCCATATGGTCATCTGGGGCAACAGTCCAGCCCAGGTGCAGCTCTTGTTTAACAACACAGTAGGGGGAGGAAGACAAGATGTTTTTGAGTCATATTTTAATATGCAAGAGTGTGGTATTCCAGTATATCAAAATTAAGGCTGTAGGTTAAATTTGCTTGAATAATTTAAGATAGGTAAGATAGTACAATAAGGTGGTTGGCTACTGAAAGAAACTAAAGTCTGGTTTATTTTACATGGATGTTACTATGAGTAGCTGCTTTGCTTTTTATTGTTCCATCATTAAATGATCTGTTGCAGACACTGTCTTTACAAGGATATACTGGGAAAGAATGAGTCAAAATGTTAATTCAGGGTAGAATGTCAGTGAAAGCTTGTTATTGGAAAAATGATTTAGCTTTTACTGGCAGATTGGGGTTCATTTAAAAGAACAAGAGGGTAAAAGGGTTGTAAAAATAAGTAGATAAGATTCACATTTATTGCCATTGCACAACTAGTCTGACAGTGCTATAGAAAATGATGGTTTAGATCTTTGTGTAGGACAATTCATAACGCATAAGGATTATAATCCCCCCAAAATTATAAAACCTCAAAGCCTTGATACAACTTGAAGACCAAAGAAGATGATATGCTGACGCTCAAACCAAGTAATTGAATGATGGAGTAATGTGATTTAAGTGAGTGAATTGAGCTGCTAAAAAGGCAACAGTAACTCAAATAACCACCTGCTACAATCAAGGTATTTTCTGAAATGCATCCCTAATCACATCTCTAGTCACACAGCATTTCTAGGAGCAAAAAAACAAATTGTGCATTGTTTCTGTTAGACAGGAACTGAGGTTCACCAAAATTGTTTAATAGAATATTGAAACAAATGTTTCAGGATGTGGCATACACAACATGAATATACAGCATATATAGCATGGATCCATTCTCCCAACAGTTTAGGTTGGTGGTGTAATGGTGGGAGGCATATTTATACTTTGAGCTCCTTATGGCACACCTCAGTTCTCCATTCTTCCATCACAGTGGATTTGTGTCCCCTATGAGCCAATCATAGAAATGTGATGAGTGAGTAGCAGCTTCTTAGTGGTTCAGCAAAACTTCCACTAAATCAGAGCTTCTGATTCAGCCGTTAGCCGTTCTCACCTCTCTCAGCCCTCAGGGTCATATGTCAGTGGCACTAGTTGCCTCCGATCAGGGGCAGGAAGACAAGTGGCTGATACTCTGGAAAGGCCAATGCCAGGCCAAAAAAGGTCACGGGCTTGTCCCAGATTGCTTTTCCTGGGGAATAAGAGACAGCATTTCAGTGTGGATGTTGACAGCAGGGTGGAGACAGGAAGTGGTATGTGGGTATGGGCTGAATTTCTCATCTAACATTCCCATCGGGTATCTGATATCATACAGATGCCTATGGATGAAATGAGTGCATTTTTTTGCTTTGGCATGCATATTTAATACAATGCTAATGTGGTCATGGTGATGAGGTGATGAAGTATTTTATGTGCTATTCATTACTTCTGCTTTCTCAAAGGAGTTCTGGGTAAATTCTGAACACATTTGTATGTGAAACAAGAAAAAATAAATAAAATGAAAGAGTTGAAAGCAAACAGGAAGAGAGAAAGAGGAATATGTGGCATTTTTCAGAGAAGATGCTTTAGATGTTAGTATCAATGTTGTTTCTATAGATTTAAAGCAAGGGATTCCCTGGAGACGCCCTCCGGCCAAGAAATAGTCTTTTTGCCAACTCTTCAAACTCTGCTCTCAATTTAGCCAGTTTTCACCGAAATACAGCTTGGAAATGGATGGTTGTAACTCAGCAAATCATTCCACTGATATACTAGACCAAAAGGGAAGGAAAAAAACAAGATTGATTCTTATTTCCATTAGCCTCTCTGAGTTTCAACTCAACATTCTAGACTGACTTTGCTCACTAAATTCTAAGTGGCAAAATAGAAACATTTGGGAGCCAATGAAGGTGTGAAAGATGTTAGGCCAGGAAGAAGCTTTGGAAAGTATGTCATCTGAGCTTTGAAAGGCAGCCGGCCATAATGAGCAGGAAATATCTATCAACCATCAGCAGAGGCTGAGCCGTGAAGAGGAAGAGGGGCTGAGAGCTCAGTCCGTACCATTCTGTCACCTTTGTTCAGGATCAGCAGTCTGATCGCTTCATGATGTGGCTTAAAACGGCACAGTTCCACATTAACACAAACCTAATGGGCTCCACCACCTGCCTGCAGAGAGTTACAGAACTTCCTACAAAATGCAAAAAGCTTGTCCTTAATCAAAAATGAGAGTCTAGAGCCCCACTGGGCTTTGATATTATATATGTTAAGGGGAAACCCCACGTAAATGAGACTGAGCAGAGGAAAGTAGCAAGTAAAGCTCAGACAAAAACTGACAAAGCTTGTTTACTTTGAGGTAATTTGTACAGAAGCCTGGGTTGTGTTTACAACATTAAAAAAATAAATATTAAATACAGGAACACTTTCCAATCACCTATTGTATAGTATAGCATCAACTCAACTCACCTTCTAGTATATTTATCTGATTATTTAGGGATTTAAGGATGTGTGTGTGTGTTGATACGTCTGAGTTTATTGAGTTAATTTATTTATTTTTAAAAAAGGGTTTGGCAACAAACAATGTATGTCACCGAGACTTTACGGATGGGGTTGACTTATAGTGATATAGACTCTGGACTCTTGTTAAAATTGTTTTGAGTTCAAATCCCAGTTCTGCCCAGAAATAACTTTCAGGCCTTTGAGCAAATGTAATGTCAAATATATAAACTGTTCATAAAATCAATGGATAATTCATTAGGGGATATGTTATTTGGAAATACCCTTCCTTTGGGGGGTACTTTCCCTGAATCAGCATTTTTAGCCTGTCCTCAGTCTGTAACTATCAGTATTTATTCATCGTATTCGATCCAAACTGCTGTCTGCTCTCTCTAGGTTTTTCATTCTTTGGCAGGGCTTTATTTCTTTTTCAAGGGACACCTTTAGATTTGTCTGTCTTCATTTTTCAGGAATGAGGAGGGACACGTGCAGAAGCTGCAGTGTGTAGGTGGGATGTGATGCACAGTCATGACCCTGACATCTCTCATAGGTACCATCCCTTTTTTCCTCTGTCTTTCACTCCCTCTCTCTCTTTATGCTATAAATGTCCATGTGGACATCAGACAGCCTCTTCATCTGCTTACGAGCACTTGTTATCCTGAGGCTGAACCATTTCTGTTCCAGCCACTGCTGTTGTATTGGAGTGGGCTTTTCGCCTGCATATCCTCCAGCCTCTTTTCAACACGCCTATCACAGACTTTAGAAGGAGAATCATGCTCACTGTTTCATCTGCACTGATGGATAGCAGATGCAGGAGGATGAGAGCAAGAACCCCAGGCCATCTCCATGCTAACAGTGGATAAAGAGGCCTAGACACTGGTCTCAGATGAAGAGGAATATAGATAATGCACATTACAAACTGGACAATTGAACACTGGCTTGATCATTTTTTGGGCTTTTTAACTGACTGTATCCTATTACATTTTAGCTAATAAATCATAATCTAAAGCACACATTGATAATTATTAGTAAGCTAATATTAGTATTGCCCAACTTTACTTTATATAACATTTATGTACAGTTAATTCTGGTTAATAGAACCACATCGGGACAAGATCGTTTTGGTTCTAATAACCAGCTGATCCGATTAAACAAACATGCCCTATGTTACAAGATGGGATGTGCTATAATTTATGTAACATATTAAATGTTTATTAAACCTTTATTGTGCGATATACACATATAGCAAACGTACAAACAAGAACTACTGTTGCTTACGAACTTTGTTCATTGAAAAATAAATTTGCAACCAAGTGTATCGAAACGATCTACAACACGATGTATAGATACTCATCATGCAAAGCATAATACTGTAAAAAAACACGTTCTTACTAAATTCCAGTCAACGTGTGAAGAACTTATCCAGTGTGATCTGGCGGGTTCTCTTGATGGACTGAACTTGAACATAATCAAGAAAGTGGTGGGCGTGTTCATCTCCCGCTGGTTTTGCTCTTTTCAACACAACTTTTCGGATTTCCTAACCTTTCATAAAAGCATAAATTCTCCATGGGATCCCAAAAATCCTCCCATATGTCAATGACCTGCTTTGCAGTGGCCTTTGGTCCAATTAAGCGGAATTTTGGTCCAAATAAGCGAACAACATAACACGCATATAATAGGATTTGTTTTGGTACTTTAGGATTCGGTCCGAATATGCAGCTGGTCCCATTAACTGGTGGTCCAATTAACCGGATTCGACTGTATTTTGTGTGGCCACCATTATTTTGTGTCACAGGTTGTCACTGGAATCCACTTCTACTCTTCCATGACAACATCACAGAGGCAGTGGTCATCTTGAAGGCGTGTTTGGGGTCGTTATCATGTTGGAACACAGCAGTCCATTTTTCAAAGGGAGGGGATCATGTCCTACAGCACTCATGCAGTAGGACACTTCTGCACTCTAACACTTCTGTTCTCAATTCACACCTGAGACTTTAGAGACGTAACAATAACTAATCATACTGGAAAGGGGGAAATGGAACATTTGGCCATTTTCATTTAGCAGTGTACTCATTTGTGATGCCAGCGATTTAGACATTAATGGCTGTATGTATGTAAGTGGACAAAAACCCTAAATAATACTTTATGACTATACGATTCAATATGATACATACAATGGCAGATACTTTGGAATGTAAGAGGTCTAAATGCTCACCTCCACTAGGTGGTTGTCTGGTCCATACAGGTCTTTATCCAGTTCAATCACCAGGCTTTTAAAGAAAGAGGAAAACTTCCTTTTCACCTTTCCTGGCTAAAAAGAAACAAGGGAGTGTTTTAATAATCACTATGTATGTTTTACACTGAAAATAGAAATATTAATATATACTCAGTGGAAATAACACATATTAATATTCAGTTTTGTTTATATTTATATAGCCTGTTTACATGTATCACATGAGTAACTGTTAACCACATGAAACAGCTGAACTGTAACACCTAACACATGCTCAATGGCCACTTTATTAGGTACACCTGTTCAACTGCTCGTTAATACAAATGTCTAATCAACCAATCACAACTCAATGCTTTAGGCATGGTCAAGACAACCTGATGAAGTTCAAACAGGTCTTCAAAACTAGGAGGAAAAATGGACGCCAAATGCGGTTGAAACAACCCATGTTCCTGAAAGGGTTAAGAAAGAAACACAATGTATTTTTTTCCGGCAACGCTTCACTTTAACCCTTTTATGACCGTAGGTTGATTAATAAGTTTTGGCATTCATTTGAGTATAGAACAAATATGTCCCTTGGTCGTCAAAGGGTTAAAGTGGGGAAGTGTGTTGCTGTTTGGTCTGAGTATTTCAGAAACTGTTGAACTATTGGGATTTTCACACACAGTCAACCCTAGGATTTATAGAGAATTATCTGAAAAAGAGAAAATAGCGAGTGACAGTTATCTGGTCAAAAATGCCTTGTTGATGCCAGGAGTAAAAGGAGAATGGCCAGAATGGTTCAAACTGATAGAAAGGCAACATAAACTCAAATAACCACTCATTTAAACCAGTGCAGAAGAGCAGATATGGGATATTTCTTGGCACATTAGGGGTCACTTAATACTTATTGATCATCATTTAAATACCTGAGTATTGTTCCTGAATATGTTCATCCCTTTATGACCACTGTTTACCCACTGTCTGATGGCTACTTCCAGCAGGATAATGCACCATATTACAAAGCTTACATAATCTTAATCTGATTTCTTGGACAGGACAGTGAGATTACTGTAGTTAAACGGCCTCCACAGTCACCAGATCTCAATCCATTAGAGCATCGTTGGGACATGATGGAACAGGATATTCACATCATGAACGTGCAGCCGACAAATCTGCAGCAAGTGCATGATGCTGTCATGTCAACATGAACCAAAATCTGTGCCACAAAGAAAGAAGGCAGTCCTGAATGCAAAAATAGGTCCAACACTAAGAATGTATGAGGTGTATCTAATAAAGTGTATTTTCCCAGTGCAATGATGAGATATATTTCCGCAATGCTTAATGCAGAATTAAAATGACTAGAGCTAAAACTAAAATTATTAAAATACACTAAAATAGCTGTAAATAATTTTGTAAAATATTGTAATTATTCTATTTGAACGTTTGTATATATGATTAATTTTTAGATTTTTATTTTAGAAAGTCCTGTGTTTGAAATATCCATGAATCTGAAGAATATTAAGCCACCTTTGGCTTGACTTTAACTTTGGTTTGGTGTATGAGATGAAAGAAAGATATCATTCCATTCAAACCAAAGAGCAGTGCTACTGTGTAATATTGTCATCAGTGCCTGCTGTTTCCATTTGTGTGGTTAAACAGCATAATTATCCATTTGGACTTGGCTAGACATTCAGACTTTGGCTAGGATTTTTGGCTACATCTTCTTTGGTGAACCCAACATTCATAGCTTCACTATCCAAGCAAAACAAGCAACCACTGCAGCTAATCACTGGTCAAACAACCAGAAACATATCTTGAGACTAAACAATATCATTGTTTATACTGGATAAAAGAGAAAGGAACATGTAGAGCATACTGTTGGGGGCTTTTATGCATGTTGCCTTTTCCACAAATAATTTCACAGGTCATTTTGTTCCTGGAAAAAAGACTTTATCCAGATACTAAATACTGACTTGGTGAAAGTGGATACAAATATATCAAAGGATTAAGAAGAGAGTAAAAAAAGTCAGAGGAGTCAAACTGTGTTAATATGTACACAGGAGCAAAGGAATGACCTCACTGTTAAATGGGGCATATTGCTGTGGTGGAAACTTGGAGCTGACCCAAGTAATATTAACCTCATAAGTCCAAAACACACATCGCTGCCATGAAGAGACTATGAGGTCACTCAAAGGCATAGGCTGCTGTTCAAAGATTTTTCAATTGCTCCAGCTCTAGTGTGGATGTTGGCATGAGGACTGGACTGTGAGTCAGAGTAGCTCTAAGAGGATACGCTAACACTTGTGTGGTCCATGAGACCAGTTCTATCTACTGTTGTGGTTTAGATTAAAAAAAGTCATATTATTAACTCATATCAGAATCAATACAGCAATTCGCCAACTGTGTAAAAAGCAACATCATTAGAGATAAAAGACATGGTGACGCAAATTATGTTTCGAATGGTCAGTATCAAAATTGGTACAATTATCATCTTATTACAACAAAACATGTTTGGATATGAAAGAAACGTTTAGGAGTAAAGACCTGGACGAAGTTTTTAACACAAACAGAACTACCTCCTGTCTGGAGAGCTCGGGTATGCACCATTTACCATTTAAAGAATGGCACCAAGGTGCATCATGGGAATAAGACAATGGTGGGTGGACTGTGATGCTCTGGGTAATATTTTGCTGGTTATCCTGTATTGGTGTAGTACGAGGCACCAAGGGTTGGTACTGTGGTGGGAGAGGTATTTATATTATATTGTACATTGGGCAGCTCTCACTCGCCTCAGGCTGGGTAGCAACTAGTCAAAAAGGTGCTGCCTTGCCGCAGTCCACTTGCCTCACTGTGTGTGTGTGCGTGTGGCTTAATAATGTTGCAACAAGCAAAAGAAAAACAGAATCAGCTTTGAATGAATGAACATTGAGAAAATGAATGAACATGGAGGAAAATAAGAAAAGCAACACACAGACACTGGTAAATATTAATATAGGTTATTTCTTTTTCTCTGACTTTTTAAGTCCATTCTGATAATGCAATTCCCTATAAAGTTTAATTCCTAGTGTGAAGTACAGTGTGTGGTACATTGTACCAGTGACAGCATACAAATTTGTTCTATGATCAAAGAGGCTGTTTTACACTGGTTATATCAGAGAAATGTATAATGGGATAGAGTGGGGCATCAGTCCATCACATAACATTATGGATTGACAGACGTATTACTCAAAGATGTATGCCAGAATAACCATATTCACAAACAACCATGGTGTATAACACATGTAAACACATGGTGTAATCTTGCCTATAATAGACCCAGGCCTATTTCAGATGATCTCCTAAGTAACAAATTTGCTATCATCCAGGAGCTATATGAAATACTCCACCTATGTTGCATATCACAAGATAGAGAAGATGCCCACATCACCATAATCAATGAATATAAGGAAAATAACAGCTATTATAACAATCGCAGCATCTTACATTTTAGGAGGAAACTGATTGCACATACGGTCCATTTCTTGCAGACATACAGCAGGTACAAAAAGTATTCAGACCCCTTGAATTTTTTCACTCAAAAAGCTCAAGTTAGTAGTTTAGCTAAAGTACTTTGGTCAGGTCAGTGACTTGAAGTTGTCTAATACAGAAAAGCATTTCAATACCAGATGTTTCAGCTTTTTCAGCTTTAACTAAGACACCCACACTAAGACTCAAGATAGAGTGCAGTGGGTACGGAAAGTATTCAGACCCCTTTAAATTGAACACTCTTTGTTTCATTGCAGCCATTTGCTAAAATCAAAAAAGTTTCATTTGTTTCTCATTAATGTACACTCAGCATCCCATCTTGACAGAAAAAACAGACGTATAATTTTTTGCAAATGTATTTTTTTTAAAAAAATGAGATATCACATGGTCATAAGTATTCAGGCCCTTTGCTCAGTATTTAGTAGAAGAACTTTTGAGCTAGTACAATCATGAGTCTTCTTGAGAATTATGCAGTTTTTCACATCTTGATTTGGGGATTTTCTGCCATTCTTTCTTACAGATCCTCTCCAGCTTTGTCAGGTTGAATGGTGAACATTGGTAGACATTTTCAGGTCTCTCCCGAGATGCTTAGTTGGGTTTGGGTCAGGGCTCTGGCATGATGCTGTCACCACCATGTTTCACTGTTGCAATTGTATGGGAAGGTGATGAGCAGTGCCTGGTTTTCTCCACACATACAGCTTAGAATTAACAGCAAAAATGCAATATTTGTCTCATCGGACCAGAGAATCTTATTTCTCATAATCTGGGAGTCTTTCATGTGTTTTTGGCAAACTTTTCTGGTCATCCCAAACTTCTTCCATTTAAGGATTATGGAGGCTACTGTGCACTTAGGAAACTTAAGTGCTGCAGAATTTTTTTGAGATCTGTGCCTTGCCACAAGTCTGTCTCTGAGCTCCTTCCTTCGACCTCATGATTCTCATTTGCATTGACATACACTGTGAGCTCTTATATAGACAGGTGTGTACCTTTCCTAATAAAGTCCTATCAGTTCAATTAAACACAGCTGGACTCCAACGAAAGAGTAGAACCATCTCAAGAAGGGTAAGAAGACATGGACAGTTTGTGAGTTAAATATGAGTGTCACAAGGGATACAATGTGATACTGAAGACCATGTGATATTTCAGTTTTTCTTTTTTTAATAAATGTACAAAAATGTCTGGGATTTTTTGTCAAGATAGGATGCTGAGTGTACAATAATGAGAAATAAAATGAACATTTTTGATTTGAGCAAATGGCTGCAATGAAACAAAGAGTGAAGAATGTAAAGGGGTCTGAATACTTTCCCTACCCACTACATACAATTAGGTGATGTTCTATTTCGAATCTAAGCATTTACAGTGAAAAAAAATATTTCCTCTTTAAAAGAATCAGAGGTTTAAAAAAAGCTGAAGTAAAAAATGAGTGCAGCAAGTAAATGGGAACAAAACATGCATATGAGTCCTGACTTACATTATTGTGTTATATGATAATATCACATATTGGCCCTGGGCTAGTGCAACCCAAGATTTCTGTTAGGATAATGTGATGCCAAACAGTACAACTGGTAACATATGGTCAAAACTGTCAGGAATTTATATCTTGTAAACCCCTAGGCTAGGGTTAAGCAAACCAGCAGCCTTAGGGGAAATCAGAAACGGCGTTTGTGCAAAGGTCTTCTTCCACACTGCTTCAATGTTACAGTGGAAGGTACTGACAGACTGTCCAAAACAGCAACAACACATTCCACAGCTCGCTATTATTCTCACTTCCTGTCTGCCATGGCGCTCCCAGCACATAGGAATCAACAAGACAAACACACGTCAACAAATGTCAGTCCAAGCTCCAGCGTACATAATTGTCCCGGCAAACAAGAGGTATTCCAGGTCTTCCTGTCCTGTCTAACCAGAAGCAAAGAAAGGCAAAAAGTACTGCCTATAAAGTTAAGTAGTGTCTCAATACCAAAGCACTGTATATACAGAAGCAAAGAAAACCACACACACACACACACACCAAGCTCAATGGCTATGTAGAACTTAGGTACACAAACGTCAGAGGAGAATTTTAGAAACGCCGGAGACATTATAATGTAGAGAATTATTTACAAACCATTTTTACGCAACGAAAACTTGAATATCACTCAAAGAGCCCATTTTTCCACATCCTCTGCATTCCTGGCTGTGAT
>JAUZST010000665.1:0-11297 GCA_034779995.1 Parotocinclus haroldoi
ACACACACACACACACACACACACACACACACACACATATATATATATATATATATATATATATATATATATATATACACGTATGTGAGACACTTTTCCTGGCTAGCAAATTCGGTGGACCCCACTCTAGTGACATTCTGTGAGATTATGTGGAACTGCAGATGGCAGAAGAACAGGTTCTAGAGATGTGTTCATGGACAAACAGGCTGAAACTATATGATAGACACTGGTGGAATCCTTACCTGACAGCATTGGTGTTGTCACTAAGGTGAACTACATCAAAAGTTTTTGGACACTCAAAAATTTCATCCATAACATGGATATTAGTATGACGTGCTCCCATTCTGGTAACAGCCTTCACACTTGAAAATTTTTGAAAAGTTGGGCACTGATGTTGAGTAATACACTAGCCCACTGTTGGCTTTTCAATTCAGCTTTAAAGAATTAAAGGCGGGCCTGTGTGAAAGGCAACCAAGTTCTCCAAGTATGTCGGCCAACCATTGACTCTGAAATTTGCTTTAGATAAGCAAAGCAGAAGGTTAAGCATCATCACAGAGTCACCAAGATGTGACCACCCATTTGGCTGGTACTGTTTGCCCATGATGATTTCATAACTGTATGCTCTGTCAATGTCTTAGCTGTGAGTGTGACTGATATAATAGGAATTACTAATTAGAAGGGGTGTCTACATTTTGAACGTATGGTGTATTATGGAAGGCATATGACTTTTTGAGTATTAAAAAGTAATAGTACTACTGTACAGTAATAGTACAAGAAAAGCAACTACAGATCAGGCTTTAGCAGTTGATAGCAGTGTTCAAACAAAACACGTTGATGTTTGCAGTAGCACATTGTAATTTACTTAGTGATAATTCTGTCTTGCTCATGATGCATGGTCAAGAGATAGGGTTTGACAGAGCAGTGACTCTTTGTAGTCTAAATAACAAAGGACATAACAATGATCATAGTATAGATTATATCATTATTCATTACAGTTGTGGAACAGACCTGTTTGATATGTCACAGTACGTGGTTGCTGAGAGATTCAAACACAAGAAAGGAGGAAAATACATAATTTTCTAAAGGTGTTGGGTCATGTTTAATTTTTAAATTGCAATATTTTCGTTCACCCTTTGCATACCGCATTAATGGTATCTTGATCTCTGATGTCTTCAGGCTGTCTGATTAATGCAACAAGCAGATCTAAAACACAAAACATTGGGAAAATTAACATTTTGTACCATACAAGCTGTTCATATTACAGAAATGTATCAATAAACATACGTAGCAAATAACAGCTTTCTCTTTTCTGTTGTTTAGTGAAAATATGCACACAATTAAGCAAACGGATTTGCAAACCTATTTTGATAAACACCTTGAACAGAAATTCCACCCCGTTTTGAAACCCCTTTTTCCCTTATACACTGCTCACAAAAATTAGGGGATATTTCATTATTATTTCATTAATATTTTTGTGAGCAGTATATATGTGATCAGCATATATTTATACTAATTTTAGTACATACTAAATGTTGCTTGGTTTAGCCCATTGTGAGTATAAATGCACTAAAAAATATGCCACAGTTCAACTGACATAGAGTAAGAACATTGTACTACCATTACCAGTAATATGATATTTGAAGTTCTGTTTTAGTCAACTTCACCTGATGACGTCAGCCAATTCAGGTTAGAAATGTCCATGCAGAAGCACAGCAGTTCCTTCGGAAATATATTTTTTACCACATACCATTGTGAGTAGTTTACTGTATCCCGTAAATGTTTCACCATACAGATCGGCAGGCTATATCTTTTAATTTGATCCACTTTTTATTGCACAGCAGCCACATGCCTCCCACTTGTTTGGTATCCAAAACATATTTGTATTCCACACAGTGTTATTTCCTTTTGTGATGATGAAATATGTGATATTGTGGAACCAGTTATCTTCACACCAAGTTAAAGAGAAATCAGTTGCAGTCAATACATTATTTAACCTCAGACTTTTTTCCTGAATGTACAAGGAACCTCTGCTTTCCAGTCAGACATTCATGATTTATTCATAAATTAACCTCAGTTAAAACGTTTTTAATATGAGATATATTATATATTATATACCCTATTACACATAATCTTCGGTTGTAAGGTCAATAACATTTCTATTCCAGGTTATTCATTATATATAATATGCTTTTCTCCTCTTTTCATGCTTGGTTCATGTCCTTTTAGGTTATCAGGCCAGTAAATCCAACCTTCAGGATTAGTCATTATGTACATAGCAGAGAGCATACATGGCTCAATTTCTGTTAAAGCCAACACACATATTATACAATTTAGCTCCTATATGACAAGTGTTACTTGTCTTTATTTCTCAGTGCATGAAAAACCAAACACAGCACAGAGTGTACAGTAGAATTCAAATTTCTCAGACCTCACCTAATATATGTCTATGTACGGTGGTAGCCAAGTGGTTAAGGTACTGGACTATGGACCAGAAGGTCCAGGGTTCTAATCCCACCTCTGCCACAGTTGGGTCCTTGAGCAAGGCACTTAACCCACAATTGCTTGGGCTGTAAGACTGTATAAATTGTAGGTCGCTCTGAATAAGGGCGTCTGCTAACTGCTGTAAATGTAACAAAAAAAAGAAGGCTACACCCATTTAATTTAGAGCTTAATTTACAGACACATTTTTAAATTAAATATATTTTGTATACATGACTTTTGACTACACTAACAACTGGTCTTAAGTTTCAATAATACTGTGTTTTCGGTAAACAGTCTTTCCATGATGGTAAATCCACATATGTTTCAGATGTCATAGACAGACATGGGAAAAATATTTAATTTTTCTTTAACTACTTATTGGCCAGTACCTAATATGGAATGTATATTTAGATGTATATCTAAATGAAGTCTCTTTTATCTAGATAATACACTTGACCATGCTGAGCCACAAATTGTGCTTTCAAAGACACCAAAAGACATTAAATAATTTTACATAAACATGGTTATTACACAAACATATGTGTTTTACACACAGAGTAAAATTTGTCATATTGATCTCTATCTGCAAAGCACATTTGCACATTCAAATTCTCCTGCATTGTCTCAAACATGCCTCACAATCACACCAGTGTGTGTCTGAACAGAACTAATGATGTTAACGACAGATCTCGGGAACTCACCTTTAGGGAAAGGGTTAGCTTGGACAGAATTTAGAAAGGAATGGACGATAGGTGACATAAAATTTGTGTCAGACTGCAGAATCTGTGTGGACCAGTTCCCAGAATGGGCTAGTTCTGGTGGAGTTGGCCCAGCTGGACATGACTGCGTGCCCACACATGGCCAGAGAATCAACAGGGCTAAGTTAATTCCAAGAATTTGCATAGAAGATCCCATTGCGGTAAATGTGATGTGGCTTTTAACACATGACCAAAGCCATATTTTCACACTGCATCTGTAACAGAATAAAAAGAAATACAATAGTTGCACTTCAGGCAGTTCCACCACATAAAGATAACCAATACATCATTGTGGTTATATAGAAATAGTGACTTCTACAGGATGACAGAATAAACAGTTACTAACTGACATTTAACTCTTTATTTAAACAATACACATACCATTGGCACTGTTCAAGAACAATGTAATATTTAACCATTACAATGGCATAACTAGGTTTACATTTCACAATATTAAATCTCTCAGTCCTAGCTACATGACTGAAAATCACATGATTTGATGTACCAACATGAGTTGATGCAATGAAATATCCTGTGTTTGTGAGCTGTGTATATTTTTCAAGCTAATTGTACAATATTTGAGCCAATTATTATTATTCAGTAAAAGTCAAGTAGAAGAATGAGTATCTTTAATATCCCAACCAAATAATACATAATACATAATACATACATAATAATACCTTTTCTCACTGTAAAGAGTGTTTTGCTGTGTCTTGAGCAGGATCCGGTCCTGAATTTGCGAAGTTGATTGTGTAGGTCCCAAAGCAAACTGATCTGCTCTTCTCTGGAGTCCACTGATAAACACAAAGGAGTAAAGGAGGAAATAAGGAAGGGGGAGGACCCGATTGAAAAAAAAAAAACAGTAAAGTACTAGTAAGTAATGTTTTTAAAGAGGAAAGAGTAAAAAGGAAGGGAAGGTACTAGAAAAAACGTTATATAAAAAAATAATTTCTATAAAATTGCACAAACAATTCAAACATCTTGGAATCTAGACCGATATTTTCAGAATTATAAACATATCACTTCTAGAAAAAATTATGGAATCATGACACTTATGAGGATGTTCATACATTTTTTTTTACTTTAATAGATAGTAAATAGATACATTACAACTATGTCAAGAACCATTTTTTGTTACTAGCTGAACATTCAGGGCTTTGTGAAGCATACCTCAAACAAATTACATGATTTTTTACAATAACTGGCATATTTTGCCATATGAAAACATGGTCTCAACAAGGCAGTTTTCAGCTGAAAGAATGGAAATGGAGTTTGATGATGAGTTTAGTTTCAGCTTTTCATTTCATTAAATGCACATGAACTTGAGGACATTGCCAGCAAACAGTACATATTTCAATTTAACTTCAAATTTATGGAAAAAAGTTTTCACATACAATGATGAGCAAAAAAAGAAAAAAAAAAGAAAACCACCTGTTTCATGTCAGGGTCTGTGTTAAAATTACACAGAGTGTTACCCTCACTCTACTGGCTTGTCTTCTTGTCATAGAAGTTCCTGGTGGTGTCACTTTTCCGGATAAACTAAACATGATGGAAAACAAGGCTCAGTTCAAACAACACTCTGCAGTTCCAGTTCTGACACATGCGCGAGCATTGTAGCCTCGCGTTTTCTTGATGCATGATGAGTTCTGGAAAGATGCTTAATCAGCCCTATACTCAGGATACGATTCCTCTGTCTTGCCTATTAATGAGCCTTTGATGCCGACACCCTAGGTACTCACCACTTCTTAAATGAACCACCACAAGTCTTGATGATCCAGTCATCTGGTCGTAATCGTAAATATTTCATCCCACATCCAACATGTCAACTATGAGAACTGGCAGTTCACTTACTGTCTAGTATTATTTAAAACAGGTGTTAATAATCAATGTTATTTGTTATTCAGTATGTGCATGGATTTAATGTTTTGGCTGATCCATGTCGAAAGAGCCGCAATTGATTACATTTATAGATCTACGCACACATTCTACACAGTGAAGCATAGTATAGCCAGTGTGATACCACAGTACAAAAGTGGCTATTTACTTACTTGCTTCGGAAGTCCTTACAGCACAGGCAATTGCCTCAAGACTATTTGGTCAGCCATGGTTCCCCTCGATTTCATTAAAGCATGGTAATGAAATGTTTACCAAAGTATGTCTATACTGTTATTTTATCTTCCCAGATTTCAACATTTTACCCAATCAAATAATTTGATATATCACTGAAGTATCAGTAGCTTTTCCTTCATTAAAGTTCAATTTAAAGACCACATAAGTATTGTAGCTCGTGCTTCTCTGGGAGTCTATGGCACAAATGTGTATGCTAAAAATATAAAGACAGGACAGAACACTAATGCTAACTGGACAAATGGCTTTGAACAAATGCTTTTGAGCCACACCCAGACGTATAGGCTTTACTGACCGTGAATGGCGTGCGAATGGGTGCGTTTGGCTTTATTTATCCCACATGCAAAACTCATGACGATGACTTTTCGCCCTCTCAAGGTAACTCAGTAACAAGATCTCAAAAGCCAGGAAATTAATCAGCACCATCAATTACCATTACCACCATCATATTAATAAGGCTGAAAGTGTTTCAATTATATAAACAGTTTTACTGAAGGGATATATGAATCCCTATGCTAGTAAAACAGTAATCGTATGTGCTTCCTCTATTAAAAAGGCACCAGTAACCAGTACATTATCGTAATCAACAATAGGGCTAGTTAAAAGTTTCCAACATCTCTTTTGTACCTCTGTAGCTGCAGGAAAGTGGCTAAGCTCGTTCTAAGCAGTAGCATTTACAGAAGTATTCATTTTGAATCCTGACTGACTGAATGATGTAGCCAATTTGGCAGAGTACACTCACCTCAAAAGGTCACACACAAATATCCAACCAAGCAAAGACAGGAAAGCAGATCATTAAGTGAAAATGTCTTTTTTTATTAATACCATACATGAATCATCAATAGCAGACACTAGAAAAAAATAGATTTATCAAACAGCCACTATCAAAGGGGCTCTCCAAGAACACAGACGGGCTTAACCCTTTAATGACAATTTGGCAAAATACTCCAAACCAACACTGAACCGCTGGAGAGGAGTATTTAACGATTCTACCATAGGTTTTATATAAAACAGCCACAGAATTAAGCAGAACATTGGGCAAGATCTCATGTATGTTTTATGTCCCGAAAGCCATATTAACATAACACAGAATGCCCTCTGGTGTTTTAAATCCGTTACATTTTGTGGCTTTTAAAGCTAGTGGACTCGTTTAACATGATGTGACAAAGTTCAGTACCTTTGAAATCTTTCAGGTGCCTTGAAGTGAAACGATGACGTGATGGGGAAACGGGAATAATGGCAGTATTTCTCAATTGAGAATGTCAGTAGACAGACATATTGTACATAATATGTATAGTATACATACATGAGGCAATGGCAAGGAAAAATAAATACATTGTACAACTGAAAAACTCCCCCCCCCCCCAGAAGTAAATTCTATGCCTAATAGAATCTAAAACATTTACTACAATGCATGGTTAGGATTTTAATTTTTACATTAAAATGCAAGTCCTTAGGAATATTCTAAAGACAAGAAAATACAATTACACTTATACAGACCGTAGCTACAGCCTTAAATATACAAGCACAAATACACAAACAAAATTACAAAATAATAATAATCAAAACAAATACACAAAAGTTGAGATTGAAGTGTCTTGCTCGTAGGTCCTTGGTCTGTAGCATAAAAACCCAGCTTAGGAGACTAAATCGCGTGCTTATGCATTTGGTCAATGCACCAGAAAGGATTGAAACAGCTTTGATTTATTAACCAGATTACAGGAGTCATTACCTAGTAGGTACATACCATATGGAGGAATAAAGGGTGTCCTCCTGACTATAATTAAACAAAACAGGAAATGCTCTAAATAAACTTCTCACTGTATGTCTCACAACTGAAATATTTATCCATTTCATGAAAACCTTAGCAAATATTTAACAGTAACTCAACAACGTTTGTCCAAGTAATAACAATAATACAAATTATTATATATAAATCTATCACTCTCCAGTTACTTTATTCAATTTTCACTTAATAGTATGGAAGGATAAAAAGAACAAAAATGTCCTATATTTTCATAATAAAAATAGAGTGGCAACAGTGCAAAGAATATTCAGAATGGTTCTTACTTGCTTCTATTTTTCTTTACAAATTGTTAAAAAAACAAAACAAAACAAAACAAAACAACAATTTAAGGGAAAGAAAATGATGAGATAAAACAAACTTCTTTGGAGCCTGGCTTCATGGTCAGTCCACTTCTGCATGTGACCATATCGAATATCACCAGAACTCCAGTACCGTTAAGGTATTCACTTATTTGCTTGTTTTATTTATTTAATTATTAAGAGATTTTACGTAGTGGTTCTCAACTCCGGTCCTCAAGATCAGGAACTGTACAGGTTTTTGTTCCAACCAGGTCCTACAAAACAAATAATTTACCATTGGTTTTGTATCCGAGGTGCACATAATGTTAATCATTAGATGATTTAATAAAGACTCATTCCCCTTCAAGCGAGCACAACAGAGACCGCCATGCATGGCCAAGCACAGCACCCACAGAGACCCGAGGTTGGAACAAGAACCCACAGATACAACTACCTTCACAATTTCTGCTGACTGGAGCCTCGAAGAATTCAACCAGGAAACACTAAATTTGAGTAAATACGAGTGGGAAAAGTAGCTTCTCTCAGGTATTAAAGGAACAGATATCCAATGAGGAATAGATGTCCAATAGTTTAAAGGTGAAATTTCAATACCAAATTGAAATTTAACAATAACTGACAATGAACAATATCACAAGTTGAACAACAGAGTCTGGCCAGTGAGAACTCCTGAGAGCAGAATATGGTGAGAGGACGTCAGGCATCAAGAATTACAAATCAAGTGCCATCCAAAAAAAGTTGGGTTTATGGAAGTGCCTCAAGGAATGCTCCCTTTCCCTAACTCTGTGCAACAAGTACTGCAGTCTACGGGGCCGACTGAGAGCTGGGGTTGTCACTCTTGCTCTCCTGGCTGGAGGGAGCTTTGTTGTTCCACGGGCTGTTGTTGCCCAGAGCTGGGGAGTTGCTGAAACTGTCCTCATCATCGATGCCATTGGCCGCATCAAACTGGGTATTCTCCAGCCGCGTGATCAGTCGCTCATCCTCGTCCCCGAACTCCCCTCCCATCAGAGTGGGCTCACCCACCACCATCACGTCCTGCAGGGGACAGCAAGGGGTGCAAACATTATCCCCATAACACTGGGGGTGTTTCAGGGGTGGAGGTGGCTCGGTGGTTTCTGGCACCCTTCAGTACCCACTCCAACTTCAGAGGGCAATAAGACCATCAAGTCATGTGCACCCACTGTTTTAAAAAAAAAAAAAAAAAGGCCACCATAGTTCCGCATACCACATGAAGCTCCAGCTATGGCTGCCACTTTATGAACTTGAAATCTGACACGGTTGGGAATCATGGAGTACTGTGGACTTCAAATAACTCCATCTGTATAGCCCTGCCTTTGGAAGAAAAGATCAGCGGTGGGCATCCCTGATCCTTTAGTGCTGCATGGGTTCATTCCACCTCGGGTCTCCATTATTTGCTGTTTCAGGAGCTCAAATCACCTTACACAAAACAGGCTCTGACTGACTGGCAGAGAAAAGGCAAAGAAAACCCACAGACCTGTGGCCCTGAAGGACCAGGGACTGCCCAGCAATGGATCATGTCCACTTGTCTATATTTTGGGTCTGTCTTTTCTTTGAACTCTTCCAATTTCCTTGTTCATGCAAAGCTCACAGTCCCACAACCCATGGCCAAACTGTATAATGAGCCAAACGTTTGTATAAGAGTAATCAAATCAGATGCTTACAGGTACCTGGCTGGAGAGCGCAAAACTGTTGGCTGGACTCTTCTTCTTGCTGTTACTGTTGTTGTTGGTGGCCCCTCCGGAACTCACCGTACTGCCACCAGACATTTTTCGTTTGCGTCTCTTGTTGGGAGCTTGTCTTGCTGGTTCAGCTGCTGGAACGACAACATTCATATTACAGCCACAGCAACATGTAGCTACACCGTTCACAAAAAGTAGGGGATATTTCAAAATTAATATGGAGCAATTAAAAAAAAAGAAGAACCATTTGCTTTTAGTTGATTAAACAAGACATTCAGAAAATAAAATTCAAAGAAAGATGTTCAATTACACAAATGAAATGAAAACTCAATTATCGTGATTGAGTGGTACGTGATATATTCATGGGGGTGAACAGAAGCATGTTGAACTGGATTAGAGTGCCACACACACAGACTGTGTAGGTGTAGGTGTATGGTCACCCAAGACTCAATACACATTGACGGTGATGGGACATGAACCGGACCAGATTGTCAAGCAGTTCTTGTGGGATACTTTTATTTATTTTGAAATACCCCCTCATAGACAGGCATATGATTCAAAATGAAAAATTACATTAAAATAATAATTTATCTCCAGATCAAGTAAAGCACACCAACTTAACCAATTTAGAGAAAACATGGCACCAACAATACAGTTGTCATTCGATTAGTGTTAGTGTTGTGCTTGTTTATGGCAAAGTCATAACTGGGAAATCGTATGGAAGCTCAAGATTTTATGGGCATTTTTTGACTTTTCGTGCACTGTTTATGGCCTCTGCATAAGATAAAACTTAACTTGTGTACTGTTTCTACCAAGCATGAGAAGTTAAGCTGACCGTTTTATTACAGTATTTAAAAAAATGAAACACTGCAGCTAGGTCTGAAAGTTCTGTCTAGGTGTAAGCAAACGGAGCAGGTTATAAAAGGAGTATATGGAAAGACAGAAGAAGACATCAAAGCATGACAAAAAACAACAAAGTTCAAAGCAATGAACATGGAAAATACAAAATGTACAAAATGTGGGATGATGTCAACTTTGCCAGATGTAGTAACAAGTATCAAAAGACAAATTATCTTTTTTATGCCTTTTACCTGGTGGGGCAACCATCCGTTGCCATTTCTGAAAGAGGCAAGTTTTGAGGCAATCACGTGGACTGAGACTGTATGTCTTGTGCCTGGACATCAACTCCTGCATGGGCTCCAAGATAACACAAAGCTAACATAGAAAGCAGACAAGTGACACTGATCAGAATTCATCTCATTGCATCACATGCAACTTCATCAAGACTTGCGGTTTATAAAATAAATTAGAAATGCTTACTAACAGTCAAGGCAGGACATTGAAATGTGTGTGTTAAACCGACTATGGAAGACATTCGAATGCGTTAGTTTTAGAAGTTAAGAACACCACATTATTTAAAATGTAGCAAGCTTAACACACCCATTTAATAGCAAATTTTGTTGAATATGGCACAATGCCATAATTCCCATTTCCCAGACTACACAACAAAACTCAGTATGACTCAACATTTCAAAGGGAAAACTTGGGTGTGTCTTTTCAAGCTTTATATGGTGAAATTTTGTATTTGCATTCAAATCAGCCATGACGTCCCATATTTTTACAGATGTTCTTTTGTAATACTTACTCGGAGGTAGTTTAACGTTGAATTGGACAACCCACATCTTGTGATGTTTTTTGAAAGCTGATCAAGCATCTGAGGGTCCTGGGACTGTTGAAACAATGTTTTATTTAGTCATGTTACAGGAAGTATTCCAATAATAAATAGAAATGTAGTGGTACAGTGTTTAAGATACTGAACTATGGACTAGCAGGTCTAGAGCTCCAGCACGGTCAAGCTGCCACTGTTGACCTCTTAACTCAAAACTGCTTGGATTGTACAGTACAATGCAAGATTTTTCAAAGAAGTTTTAGTTGTACAGTCATTCTAGATGAGGACTTCTGCATGTTAAATAACTAATCACATCTGCAAGTTTAAAGACACTTTTGCATTTACTTAGCAGACACTTATCTAAGCTTTAATATGAAGTCAACACAGATGTTATTTGGGACGTACAACATATAAATTGATACACACAGAGTAGGCTATATCAGTGTGTGTGTGTGTATA
>JAUZST010000665.1:11397-58090 GCA_034779995.1 Parotocinclus haroldoi
TTGATTATTCAACAGTTAAAAACACTACAATAGCGTATTTACTCAGCGGATGAATACTCACCAAAAACGAGAAGTAAAACTAGAGCATCGGCCGCCTGAGTCACTACTTGCCGACATAAGTTTTTATCTTCCGTGATGTGTTCGCTGTTTATGAAAGGTTCATTATAGACTGAGTTCATTCAAGCCCTACAATGCCACCCAAACGTTCTGCAAGTTCTACAGCTAAATAGTGTATAAATACTTAAATAAATATAGCGTCCCTACTTCGTGGATTTTTGTTTCTCACTGGTGGTCCTGGGAACACTGTACTTGTCGCTCTAGCCTGTAGAAGCCATTCTGCAAATCCAATTTCTGAGTGTCTTTTTTTCTGGGATATGCACCAGGTCACTACAGAATATATCCTTGCCTGTCACAAAATGCAGAGTGTTCTATTTTATGCAGCAAATTTTTTTTTTGTAATCAAAAGGCACAATTTATTGAAATTGCCCTTAATATTACGATACATACATGGGGCATGCAGAAAAAAAAACAGCTGTGACCCTGGCCATTGACCACATTGCATTTCCTTTGCAGCCAAAGAGAAGCCGAGTGTACCAGAGGTCTGTGGTGGAGCAGCTGCTGTAGGAAACTCCAGGTGAGTTTGGCGTAGTTCCAGATGGAGTACAGGAGTTACCCTACAGCCCCAGCGCTGCTCCCACACCAAACCTGCCTTGTTTGTGTGTGCATGGTTGCGTTTGGTTTTACCAAGACCTACTGAGAACAGCCAAACAGAATGGCTGTGAACATGGGAGGTGGATGACATTTGGCAAAAAAAATCAGTCCATCCTCTTGAATGACCTGTATTTCAATATCAAATGACCCATTTCTTTTGTCCATCGGAGTTGTGTATCCCATTAGCATGTCTGTCTCATTGCAGTTTGGATCGGGCTGCACAGTCCAATGCACTCAAAGTCTGCAATCTTGAACTGACCAGTACTGCAGGTAAGTACGCCACTCTTAACTGATGTAATTCCCAAATGTGAAAGCATAAACAGCCTTTAGTGTCTGCATGTTATGTTATCTTTTATTATTACAGTATATATTATCAGGGGTGTAATGATGCATCACACTGAGAAAAATGTCACAATGTACTGTACGTTGTAGAAACTGGCTATGTAGCATGCGATCTGTTTAAGACTGCACCTAATTTTGTTTGTTTTAAAATAAATCATACAATGGAACCTCTGAATATGAACACTTCTGCATTCTGCTAATTTAGACCAAGCAATCAGTTTGCCCCCAAATTCAAACAACAATTCGAATTACGAACATGGAGTAAAACTTATTTATTCTACACTGCTCACAAATTCTAAATCCACAAATCGAATAACTGCTGCAGTTGTGACAAAGGACAAGGCATATCGAAACTTCGAAAAACAAAATCGATCTGCACAGATTCCAAGTCTTGCCTTCAAGCGCTTGAAAACCTCAAAAATGAACACCGCCTTATAAACAAAGCTCTAGACAAAATACAATCCCTGAAAAGTAAAGACATACAGCTATACAGCTAATATACATACAGATATACAGCTATGCTGGGTCCTAGGTCACAGTGGAATCCCTGGAAATAAAAAAAGTTGACAGGTTGGCAAGAAGACACCAACAACGCAACCACCAAAACTTCTACCAGCTGACACTATCCTCCAAATCACATCATGCATCATGAAGTGATGTCAAACAGAATAGAACCCAAAACCAGAAATGAGCTACATGGTGGGAAATGTCCCACCATATATAACCAAAGTGGAACACACCCTAAGTATAGAATGAATCGGGTAACTACATTTCTAGGTGTCGTTTTAGACACACCAGACTCACCCATGCACACTTAAAGGGGGGGGACCACTGTCTTTCTATGAAACATGTCACAAACCCCTAACTGTGAAACATAACAGAATGCTTCAAGTACATACAACATGCATTACTGGAATACCACAGACACTGGAAGAAGCACTGAAACATAAAAAAACAAATTATTAAAATGTATAGAAAACAAATCAGCATAATTGTATGGGCACTTACTTTAAATTTTAAAATGGCATACCTTTCCAGCTAGCCCAAGTTTGTAGATGACATTAAATAAATAAATAAACAAACTAACTACTCAGAAAAATTAGGGGATATTTTATTGTCAATGTTATTTCATTTCATTATAGGTTTTGTGAGCAGTATACTTTGTTTGTGGTTAGCATATGTTGATCAAATTAAATACAACTTAACCTTAACTTGTAACTTAGTCATGGCTTCAGAGGGTCCGTCCCTTCAGTCCTGTTAAGGTTACAAATATGAACATTAAAACATCTTTTTGTGGTTGGTAGTGGATTAATCTTCCGGTATTTACATGACTACTTATGAGGAAATTTTATTCCGACTTTGAACAAATTGGACTGATTGAACAGTTTGAGTAATTTTAATTGCTGTGATATTTTTCTTGAGCATATTCAAGACAATATGCATCGTTTTGCACTTTAGTAATAAAAACTGTGAGGAAAATCATAAATCGAACCAGAAGCAGAGTGCATCATTGCGCCTCTATTGATTGTGCATGTGCTGTCATTTAACTGGATTCCATCTTTAAATTTCGTACAACAATATTTCTTTCATTCTGGACTGACAAATTTGACCCTTCAATATTGCTTTTCTTTCTATACAGACCTTACTCCTCCAGCCACGCCCCCTCATCAGATGTGGAAGCCTTTGACCCCAGTTACAATATTAGGAAAACCTAAGTCTGAAATGCCCAAACCATCTCCAACCAAAGCCATTGAGATCGACCCGCTGCCCTTACCTACATGCAAGCTGCAGAGCAAGTCTCAGACTTCTACCAATGAACAGACTCGGCACTTTTCCATAGACCATGATTACTGCCTCCCTCACAAGGAGTCTAAGCATAATGGAGAGTTTCTTAATTTGAATGGAAAACAGCAAACTAGCATTATCATCAAATCACTTGAGCTGCCTTCAAACAAAGCACCAAACCAGCAGAATGACTCTGTCTGTGAAGAAAGTCTTCCAAAAAAAGACCCATCTTTATCTTCTGTACCCATGTGTCAGATTGAGCATGAACCATTGGCCAGCATGGGCATGGTGACTCCAGATGCTTCTCCAGATAGGATGGATTCTGAAAGATACCAGAGATCTGAACGTTCTCCCAGTGCATATCGCCACAAGAGGGGTCGCTCCCAGAGAAAATACAGAACAAGATTGCCTAGCCGGTCTGGATCCATGTCCAGCAGCTCCAGATCACGCTCACCACCCAGTAAAAGGTAGCTTTTCTGTTTCAGGCAGTACTAGGCATTATAATGCAAAGTTTTCCTGATGATGGTTGTGGTCCTTGTCATACAGATTATTTTTTATTTATTATTATTTATTTATTGATATATTTTTTTCTCCTCTTCCAACAGGCGTAGGTCACGGTGCACTTCCAGGTCTTCTTCCAGATCTTCCTCTCGCTCTTGTTCCAGGTCACTATCTCCTTGTCAGAGCGGCTACTTTTACTCCAGCTCACAGTCTCGTTCCTGGACGAGCAGACGGTCTCGGTCACGTTCTCCGTCTGGTTCTCGGTCCCCCCCTCGTATTCATAAGCAATGGGACACGCATCACAGGTGTGAAATTTTTTGTCCAGTTTGTATGTAACAATACTGAGCTGTGGGAAACAATTGTTTGTCCATGGTAACATTTGAATACAAAGTACGCAATACCAATCCATTGTCTCTTATCTAATGTCATTAAAGTATAGTATGCCTATTCTCATTTCTGTTAGTCTTGACAGAAGGTGTAGCACCTATGATTCAAGATCTAATGAGGTAACGAGAAAATGCAAAGAGAAGGCTATTGTGAGTATACCCTTAATTTTCATCATAACACAGAACTGCTGTCTGATGCAGCAAAGCTTAACTTTGCTATGGATAAGTGATATTTTTCTGTCTGATTACAGGAGGAGCGTAGAGTAGTATATATTGGACGTATTCATGGTGGAATGACCCGTAAAGAGCTGAGGGAACGCTTCTCATGCTTTGGAGAGATTGAGGACTGCACTGTGCACTTTAGGGAGCATGGGTGAGAACTTTCTTTCCTAGTTGAAAAAACAAATTGACTTTCCTTGCTAAGACTGTGGGGATGTAAAAAAAGTGCCTTTTGTTTTCAGAGATAACTATGGCTTTGTCACATACTACAACAAAGATCATGCATTTAATGCCATTGAAAATGGAAGCAAACTACGGCAGCCGAATGAGCTTCCTTTCGATCTGTGCTTTGGTGGCAGGAGACAGTTTTGCAAGTCTAGTTATGCTGATCTAGGTGAGTGGGAGCTCTTTGCCATGATCTTATTGGTGCAGTTTTCTACACCGATCTTTTCAGGTCTTGTCTCAATTGTGGCACAACCATAAAACTAAACCACGAGTTTGTAACGAAGATGCTTTCTTGAACTGTAGAATCATGTGAAAACAAGACTGGGACTTTTTTTGTACGTGTTGCCATGAGAAGACAATTTAGCTGGGTATATTTAACACCCTGAAAACCTGACTTTTTCATGTTTTCAAAGTAATTAGAATCTGTTTTATTGTATTCCAGATTCAAATCGTGATTATGAACCAGCCTCTGGGAAAGGCAGGTTTGACGCATTAGATTTTGACACTTTACTTAAACAAGCTCAGAGGAAGCTGAAGAGGTAACACCGACCCCAAGGAGAGATCATGAATTACCTCAGTGCTGCGCACAAGCCTTCCATTGCTGCCATTTAGTTCATGTAATTTGTGTTGTTGTTATTTTTTGGGTTTTTTATTTTCCTTGTTTTGGATTTGTTTCTGCAAGCTACCACCTTCTATTGAAGTGAAGATTTGTATGAAAAATTAAAAGAGGAAAAAATATGGAATAACATAAAACTATCTAACAAAAAGAGGATTTTTAAAAGTAAGAATTTAAATGTTTAACCTAAAAATGTTAAGATACATTTTAAGAGCTTGGAAATTATGTTGACTAGGCTAAATGGTGTATGGAGAGATTTACATTGCTGAAATGTATTTCAACCCCAATAAACCTTTAAAAGAGAGAAATGCCCTTATTTGTTTTTTATTTTTTTACACATGTTTGCATACGTACTCCTGTATATTTAGTTCAGGTGTTATGAGTTAATTTAAAAAAGATAATCAAATTTAAAAAAAAAGCAAATAAAGTACAAGAAGGAAGTTGGTGATTACACAAATGAGATGCAAAATCAGTTTTGTGGTTGAGTAGAAAGTGACACATTAATGGGGTTTAAAATGGTGAACTGGATAAGAGTGCCACACTGTGACCGTTCAGTAGGGTGTATGATCATTCAAGACTGCCAAAACAGACAGTGACGGGGGCATGGGCAGCAGTTCTTGTGGGATCTTCTTTGTATCCATTTTAGCATGTGCCCTAATTTTTGTGAGCAGTGAAGTCTAGGCAGCCAGCCATGCTGCAGACAAGGTAGTAATAGCTCAAAACTATATATGTATAGTTAATGCAATTAATACAAATATATAGTATTAATTTGTTCTTTGTTCAAGTAGACTAGACATGTCCTTGCTTCTCAGCACGGTACAATGCTATGGAACATTATAAATGAAATATTCCCTAATGTTTGAGAAGTGTATTATTTCAAATTGAATTTGTGCTATGCATGTATGATAGTAAAGCAGTGTCTAGCAAACATGCAATGGGGCTTTGGATTTACACTGCTCACAATCAGGATATTTTCATTATAAGATTTTTTTTTTTTATGTAATATTGCTCAAATCTCTATACTCACTACAATTCAACACAAACGTAAGAAATGTTTCATTTTAAAGTGGCTGCAATAACAATTTTAAATAAATCCTGTGCTTCCAGGAATGGGTCTCATCCATTATAATGCCTTGATATTAATGTTTCTAGCTATAATTACTAACTCAAATTATATTTTAAATCATTATTTTTCTCCTAACGATGAGCTACAGATATCCCTAAATATTCCACCCTGCACATAAGACTGGTTATCCATCTACCACCAGTAGCCGAATGCTCGTCTGCCTTTGTGACCAGTTTTAATTTTCCTGAATGTTCTTCGTCATCTTAGAATTACTCCTTCAACAGCTTAACTGTCAACATTTCTACTTACTCTTAATGTTTGATGAATGTTTTTGTAGCTGTGAAAATGAAACATACTAATACTGGAAAATTTGGGCCATACAGTGAACATCCCAATTTTAAAGAAAACTGCCTCACAGCAAGAAGGGCCATGAATTCAATTGACTGAGGGTGTATATATGTGACTTGCCTTGATATAACCCTTTGTGTTGCTAAAATGGTCACTGATGCCAATAGTGACGTTAAATAAGACAAATAAAGACAACTAATGATGTTACAAAACATTAGTTAGATACACTGTTTTTAATACTGTGCAAAAGTCAGAACACGAACCACGCTTAGCCAAAATCTCTTAAGGATGAAAACTTGAATAGCAGTTTATCTTTAATGACGGTTTCGGTGGCTTTGTAAGTGCTGTATGATTCTTGGGGGTCCAAATATCTATTTTGATCATGTTTGCCTACACAGTTTAATAACCTTATTTATATACTGTGTTTGGGTAGATGATAATCAGACGATGTCAATGCTAGGTTAACTTTGAATGATGCAATAAAATACCTGACCCTTTTGAAATGATACAATTTTTAAAAAATTGAAAAATGAAGTTAGCGGTGACAGCTAATGAAGTGGCAGCATGGTTCACACAAGTGAAGAATACTACTGCATCCTTGTCTGCTGTGTAGACGAGGATGTAGACGTGCTTCTTGCTCTATACAACACCACATGAAAAACTTTTACAGTACGTAAAACTATGCTAACTAGAAATTAAATTCATCAAAGCTGTTGCACAGTAATGTACAATAGGTCAATCATGATTATACTAAAACCTGTCCAGTTTTACATTTTACAACTTCTTCTATGAACACTTTTGTATATAAACTCTTCAAGCTTCTGAAAAGTTGGGGAAAAGTCATGGAAATGTTTACTTCATAAGTGTAAATGTTTGGAAGAGGAGGTATCTAATATTAAAGATACTCTGGACGATCACAGGTTATCATTCGGGATCGATGTTGCAGCACTGGGACGACCTCTTCTTTCGGACACAGCCAGTCACATCTCCATGTGACATTGACATTCAAACCCAAGTCACTGTCTTGGTGTGCTAGTCATTTTGTTTTTCATTTTTTATGGAGCTTAAATCTGGAATAGTCTTCCTGAACATGTTAGACTGACCTCTACTATAACAATGTTTAAGTACAGATTAAAAACTGTTCTCTGTAGCTGTGAATATCAATCACCTGATTGTGTTTTACCTGCTCTCTGCTTTTTATTATTTTAAACTGTTTCCTTAAGTTAAACTTTTTGACGGCATTTTAATTGTACTTTTAACTTTGTTTTATTTTTTTCATTTTATTATTATTCTTTAATTCTGTTAAGCACTTTGAATTACCTTGTGTATAAATGGTGCTATACAAATAAACTTGCCTTGCGTAGTCTTTTAGGCCTCTGCAGCTCCCCAGTGCCCTCTAAATTCACAAAACATAAGGGATATTTAATTTCAAAATGAAAGAACCTCATTGTATTTGTATATTTAGATTTATATGTAATTAACATACTGCTCACAAAAATGTTTAATCGTTGGATATTTCATTTTGTAAAATCCCCTAATTTGTGTGAGAAGTATATTAATTACGGATAAATTAAATAATCAAATATACTGCTCACAAAAATGAGGGCATCTTTATTTTTGAAGTATCCCCTCATTTTTGTGAGCAGTGTAATATGTCCAGATTAGTGGATGTGATTGTATCTGTGTAAGGTTTGTTCGTTAAAGTTTATGTCCAGGATTATACTCTTGACTTTTAGATGGCTGTGTAATTTGAACTTTGGCGCTAAAATCAAGTTAGACCCTTCACATTAATATTAACTGGGGCGTGCAGTGTTGGATGTAGGGAATATTGGTTGCTACAGTACATTTTGACAAAAAATAAAATAAAAAGGCGATATTATATAGGCGAATTAAATATTTCCGGCGTATATGTATTTTCCATTTGAGACCTTTCAGAAAGCAGACACTCAGGCAAAGCTATTCACACACAGAAGACGACCCTGGGTAACACAAATCAGCATGATTTAATGGCACGCTTTCTTTCATTTATTTTCTTCACAAAAGCAGCTCATCAAATCTCCTAATCAAACACTTAATTTTAGGTACTCAATAACATTTCGGTAGATTTGATAATTTCTCCGGTATATATAACCTAGGCTGTATCTGCGTGCTCTTGTTAGTTCAAAATGCTCTTTGGTATCCGTGTTGGTTTTGGACTGTGTAGTCCGGCTGTGACTGGTTTAAACCGGCTCTTTGCGTCTGCGCACTGAGTGTAAACAGGAAGAGAAAAATTAGGCTATCGACGAACACGACGTGAGGCTGTTGGTTCGAAATTTACGCGTGCTTAATATTGTTTGATAAAATACGATATTTGTCCGCGCATACGTGTTTTGTCGGCGCAGTAGCTAACATATTTGTTGAAAAAAATCGACATCGACAAGATTGAGGGTAATTCGCTCGGCTAGCTGGTTACTATAACATCTCTGACAGGATTGACGATGTGCTATTTCGATGGCTACATGGATGGTCGTGTAGTCTGAAAAAAATCTACGTGGGTTTTCCTCAAAAATTCTGTTCCACGTATATAAATAGTATTTCAATTAAATTCGCACGTTTCACGTCGACCTTACGGCCTAATAACTTAATGTGACAGCTAGCGCCGTTAGCCAGATAGGGGAACCTGAACAGACTTCGTATTCGTGATCATAGTTTTAAGTGAAATCGGCAGGAATCGGATCGTCTGGAAATGGTTCAGAAGGATAAGTTAGCGGACGTGGTGCAGGCTGAGCCGGAGCCGTGTCCTGTAGGGACGGAGAGTGGTGTGGTGGATGTGCAGAGCTCTGTGGAAGAACAGGGTGTAGTTACTGAGCGAGCAGGCCGCAGAAAATTCATCAGCGGTGTGGTGGAGGGTAAGTGCATCATGTTCGTTTGTAGTTAACAGTAAAGCAGGCATTTTAGAAGCACGATACTAATACATCACGGCGTAGTCATGTTTGTGATGTCAGTTGTTTATTGTGTCGTAACATTTTACATTAAAAGCACATTCCGTGTTTAATAGTGTACAAACCCTAATGCCAAAATATCATTTACAGCGCTTGGGACAGTTCGTTTTGATGGCGGTATATTTAGATTTGGTTTGCAGCTCGAGGAAATGATACAAGAAAAATAGAAAGTGGTGCAATGCTGTACGAAGTGGTATGGGCTGCGTATGTACACTTACCGGCCAATTTGTTAGGTACATTTTGCTAGTACCAGGTCGTACCACTGTTACATTTACGGCATTTAGCAGACGCCTGTATCCAGAGCGACATACAACTGATACAGTCTTACAATTCCAGCAATGATGGGTTAAGGGCCTTGCCTAAGGACACAAATATGGCAGCTTGGGAGAGGTGGGATTTTAATCCTGGACCTTCAGGAACCGCTAGGTGCTGTTCATCAGAATCATCGCTTATATATACTGCACACATAAATTCGGGGATATTTCAAAATGAAATATTTTTGTGAGCAGTGTATCTTGTGTTCAATTATAGGGTGCAGTGGCCTGGGTCCTTTCTGTGTGGAATCTGCATGTCCTTCCCATGTCTGTGGGGGCTTACTCTGGGTACTCCAGTTTCCTCCCACAGTTCAAACCCATGTTAGGTTAATTGGTGTCTCTGAAGTGGCCCTTAGTATGTGCTTTACAATGGATTGCTCTAGGTTTTTTCCTGCCCTTGCGACCAGAGTTGCCAGAAGGGCACCGACTGGCCCACGGCCTAGTGTGGATTAATGGATGGATGGGTATGGTGCATAGAACTTGGGTATGCTGTGACCATAAAGGAACATGGTCAGTGATAGTACTGGACTTTTTTTGATGGCTGAACTGGTGTGTAAAAATAATCAGAATCCATGCATTTTTAACAAGACAATAAAAAACTACATGCTGCTCACAGTAAAAAGGTGTGGCTGTAGGAAGAAGAGGCTACAGATACTGAACTGTCCCCAACAGGGAATATGTGGAGAATTTTGAAATTCAAAATGATATAATGGCAACCCCATATGCTGCTCATTTTAAGACATTTGCTGGAAGACTGGGAAAAAAATCACACCTGAAATACTAAATCACTTTGTATTTTCTGTTCCAAAATGTCTTTTAAATGTGTAAAGGAATGGAAATATTGCAAAGTAGTAAATGCATTACCATCCCAACTTTTTCTGGAATGTGTTGCCGGCCTGGAATGCAGGAATGGATCATTTTTAACAATTGAAATAATGGTAACCAGACAAAACATTAAACATCTCAGGTTCATACAGTCTGAAATGAAAAGTCAAAGTAAATTTATGAAACACTTTGTCTATATGCATTTTCCATACTGTTTCCAACCTGATTTTAGATTGTAGGACGCATTTAAAATACTGTGTGAAGAACTCTTACTGACTGAATTTCCATGTATTTTTAATCAGATCATAGTCAAATTTCTGCAGTTACCTCTTAATTCAAGTGGTCATGTAAACGCCATAATCTGCTTAAGAACTCCAATAAGTTACCCCGATTTCAGTCTGTTTTCTCAGTTTGCGCATGTACATGAACCTAATCCAAAACATTCGCCAGGTTCACCTATTCTGAAGGCTTTATTTGGTCTAATTTTCCATGTGACTGTGACAGTTTTTTTCTTGGGGGTTTGGGCAATCTTTAATTAACACACACTTTGTGGAGACAATGAAAGTCTGTATATACATGAGGACATTTGCTTCTTTAATATTAAATTTTGAAGTGCATATACAGTATCAGTTATCGGATCAGCTTCTTCTCTCAGCGCTTTCAGATGTACTCACCCCTCGTAGCTGCATCCTTTTTACGAGATGGTTCTGTCACTTGCTTGGTTTTCTTGGGTGTGCTGAAGCCTTCTTTACTGCAATTGAACCACTCTCCTTGAAGTTCCTGATGATCTGATAAATGGTTTATGGGGGTGCTATCTTACAAGCAATGTCCTTGCCTGTGAAAATCTTTCGATGCAATGAAATTATGTTCCCTCCCTTTGGCATCTGGTTTTGCTTATACAGTGGTATGAAAAAGTTTGGTCACCCCTAATGATTTTTATAATTTTTATAAATCATTGGTTGTTCCCGATGCACACAGTGATATTTGAAATGAAGTTAGGATTTGGAGAGATTAGAGAGAAGTATAGGATTTGCAGAAAGTGTGCAATGATTATTTAACCAAAAATACGCAGGTGTATAAATTTGAGCACCCTTGTCGTTTTATTGATTTGAATACTTTTAGCACTAATTATTGGAACACAAAATTTGTTTGATAAGCTCATTGAACATTGACATACATACACAGGTGAATCCAGTTATGGGAAAGGGTAAATGTGGCCAATTGCAAGTTTTTCTCCTCTTTGCATCTTCTCTGAAGAGAGGCTACATGGGAGCCTCAAAACAACTCTCAAATGATCTGAAAACAAAGATACAAAAAGCGATCTCCAGCAAGATTTCAGCTGTCAGTTTCCACTGTGAGGAACATATTGGGGATATGGAAGATCACAGGCACATTTCTAGTTAAAGAAAGTTAAGTGGGAGGCCAAGAAAAATCTCAGATAATCAGAGGTGAAGGATGGTGAGAACAGTTGTAATCAACCCACAGACCAACTTTAAAGACCAGCAACATCATCTTGCTGCAGATGATGTCACTGTGCATTGTACTATTCTATTCTGTAACTATTCAGTGCACTTTGCTCAAGGAGATTCTGTAAGGGAGAGTAATGCAGAAGAAGCCTTTTCTGCATTTTCTGAAATTCAGTTATTTGGACATAAGGGGCTGTATGCATGGCAAAAAAACAAAGCATTCCAAGGCAAACGCTTGTTACACACAGTAAAATTTGTTGGTGGTTCGATCATGCTGTGTGGCTATGTGGCCAGTGCTGGTACTGGGAATCTTGTTAAAGTTGAGGGTTGCATGGATTCCAGTCAATATCAGCAGATTCTTGAAAACAATGTTCAAGAGTCAGTGACTGGATAGTTGAACAAGATAACACCTAAACATTGCTCAAAATCTACTAAGGCATTCATGCAGAGGAACAAGTACAACGCTGTGGAATGGCCATCTCAGTCCATAGACCTAAATATTATTGAAAATCCGTGGTGTGATTTAAAATGGGCTGTCCGTGCCCGGAAACCATCAGACTTGACTGAACTAATGATGTTTTGTAAAGAAGAATGATCTCTCATTTGAAGCTATAGGAATATAATTTTTCCGTTGGGGTGCCCAAATTTATACACTTTATACCTGCCTAATTTAGTTTAGATAATTATATTACACTTTCTGTAAATCCTATTAACTTGATTTCCATCAAATATCACTGTTTGTCTGCTATATGATATATTTAACTGAAATTGCTGATCTGAACAACCACTGAAGTTACTGTAGACAACTTTTAAAACTTTATCTAGATAGTAAACCCCTGAATATAAAAATGACTCATTTAAACTGGTTTGGAAATGTAAATGATTTTTACGCAGAACAAGCAGTTTGCCCTTTCAGATCAAATTTGTTTGCAGGCTAAGTTGCTGTCTTGGGCTTATCTTGGTCAGGGTCATGAAGGGGGGTGAGTAGATCCGAAGCCCAAAATAAATGGGGCAGACTGATACGGAGTTAGAGCTTCACCCACACACACTTGTACCTCTTTACTGGCCAATCACATGGGTAGGCGAAACGGTGTTGACCATGCCCATCTAAAGCCCCTTTTTCTCTATACAGAGGTTGTATACATTCTTTGCTGGTGTGGTTGGAATGTATGCTGTGTGAAAACTAATTCCCCCCTTTTTGTGTTTTGAAAGGGTTCTATGGTCGACCATGGACAATGGAACAGAGGAAAGAACTCTTTAGGAGGTATTGCAGTGTGGAAAAAACAATATGTAATTTATGTATTTCCTGTGATTTCTGATCTCTTTTCAATGTGTTTTATTTATACAGGCAGCAGAATTGGGGACTGAACACATATCTGTATGCACCGAAAGATGACTACAAGCATAGAATGTTTTGGAGAGAGATGTACTCTGTTGAGGAAGCAGGTGTAAATTTTAGTGTGCAAAGAAAATAATTAGCTTTAAGGATAAGTGATGTGCTGATATTTCTAATTACATCATTATAATCGTGTTTTTTTTTTCTCTTCAAAGAACAACTAATGACACTAATAAGTTCTGCAAAAGAATATGGAATTGAATTCATCTATGCCATCTCGCCTGGCCTGGATATAACTTTCTCAAATCCGAAGGAGGTCTCTACATTGAAGAGGAAGCTTGACCAGGTAACATTCTGCATTTCTACATTTCAAACATTTTTGTGAATTATTCAATGGCTATTGTTTTTAATTGCCAATATTTTTCTTGTCATAGGTGACTCATTTTGGGTGCAAGTCCTTTGCTCTGCTTTTTGATGACATTGACCACAACATGTGCCCAGCTGACAAAGAAGTGTTCAGTTCTTTTGCACATGCACAAGTTTCCATTACCAATGAGATCTTCCAGTATCTGGGAGAACCTGAAACTTTTTTGTTTTGCCCCACAGGTAATTAGACTTTTTGTAGCTCTCTGTAGGCTGATGTTTTGATTGTTTGCTCTCTTTGATTGACTGCCTTGATGTTTTTTTTTTTCAGAGTATTGTGGTTCCTTTTGTTACCCAAATGTGTCCCAGTCGCCTTACTTGCATACAGTTGGTGAGAAACTGCTGCCTGGCATTGAAATTTTGTGGACAGGTAATATTTGGGTGATTAATAATCTACAGTCATAATGTAGGGATATGTAACTTTGGTACTAACTGTATAATATTTGTTTAAGGTCCAAAGGTAGTTTCTAAAGACATAACTGTAGAGTCTATTGAAGAGGTGACAAAGATTCTGAGAAGACCGCCGGTTATTTGGGATAACATTCATGCCAACGATTATGATCAGAAGCGGTTGTTTCTGGGCCCCTACAAGGGGAGGTCCACAGAACTCATCCCTCGACTGAAAGGAGTTCTCACCAACCCCAACTGTGAATTTGAGACAAACTTTGTGGCCATTCACACGTTAGCGACTTGGTATAAATCGAACATGAATGGAGTGAGAAAGGATGTTGTCATGAGTAAGTATTGTTATAATTGCATAAGTCTGAGTTCAGGGTTTTGTCATAGCTGATTCGGATGGTTTGGTGTGTGTTTTATTTTATGACATTTGTGTGCAAGACCTTTAAAAGCCAGAGTACAGCCTGATAAAATGCTAGAAACTTTGTGTTAAGTCATGAGAGAACATGCCCTAAGGACTGTTGGCAACAAATTAAAAATCAACGCGTGTTTAATAACATTTAACCTTTTCTTGCTTTGCAATGTATTAAATTCAAGACCTGATCGAATGTTATTGAACAAGTAAGTTATTGAGTTTGTCTTACTTGTTTTTTTCACAGCGGATAGTGAAGACAGCACCGTTTCCATTCAAATTAAGTTGGAGAATGAAGGCAGTGATGAGGAATTGGAGACCGACGTCTTGTACAGCCCACAGATTGCCCTAAAGCTGGCTCTTACTGATTGGCTCAGCGAATTTGGAGTGCCTCATCAATACAACAGTAATTGCCATTGATTGTTGTTACTAGTGTTCATTTACATTCCGTGTGTTATTTCTGATAGTAGTGTATAAGTAGTTCATAGGTAATCAGTCTGTTATTCTTTTCCTCTATGCATCTGTTTTGGCAGGTCGCCAAGGAGCTCACAGTGGCATGATTACCTCGTCAACTGATGTTGCCTCAATGGCTGCCCCCACTCTGGGATCCACAACTATAGTCACCACAGTTTTTCAGCAGCCCATAATGAGCCCTGCTGCACCCCTTATTGAGGAACCACACACAGCACACAAAGAAGAAGAGGAGGAGGAGGAGGTGGTGGTGGAAGTGGAGGAGGAGAAAAAGGATTCTGATGAGGAGCCTATGGAGATGGTTCTGGAAAAACAGGATGAGGTGGAGGATGCCAAGAATGTCAACCAGATTCTCACAAAAATCACCAAGCCAATGACAGAAGACCTTAAACCCATGGACACGGATAAGGAGAGCTCAGTAAAGACTCCTGAGATGTCTGTTCAGGAAGACTCTGGCAGTGATATCGCACCCATGCAGACTGATGAGCAACTCAATAAGGAAGTGTTTGTTCCAGGGCCCAACGAAAAACCTCTTTACATGGCAGAGGCACTCACACTGGAGGACCTGACTCTTTTAGCAGAACTGTTCTATTTGCCATACGAACATGGTTCTAAGGCAGTACAGATGCTCAAGGAGTTCAACTGGCTCCGGGCCAACACCAGCACTGTTAGTGTAAACTCCAAGTGTGAGGATCCAGAGAAAGTAGGTGGTATAGACTAAATTAGCTGGTAAATGGTCTTTTGTTGTTGATATAACTAACACAATATTTTCCTCTTTAAATGGGATTAGGAATTGTTTTAAGAAATTTGTCCTGTTATGGGAACTTATAAATTCTGGTGAGGCTTTGTAAATTTAGTTGCATCTGACTTAGCCACGTCTGTGTTCATCACCTTGGTTTCTTGTTGATGAAATTTGAGGTTAAATGACCTACTTGTTTTGGCAAATTTTGTAATAGTCTGACCTATTTTGATACCTTCAGATGGTCATCGCTGTAGTTATACATCATACCTCTAATTGTGGCAAAATGTAAAAAAAAAAATACTGCAACATAATCAGTCCTACAATTCTGATTTGTCTTTTTCAATTTTCTCCATATTTGGTAATCTTGTCTAGTCTTAATAAGGATTGCCAGGTCAAAACGTCACCCATGTGGATGACAAGACAATTACTATGTGATTTCGACAGCTCAAAGTAATGGGAATTATGATGCGTTTTGTTGGCAAATCCAGTGCTGTTAAGAAACGAGTTCCATCCAAATAGGGCTTTTGTAAGGTAAACTGTTGTGTTGGGTAATTAAGCAGTGACTGAAAGCAGACAAAACATTAAAACTGAGCCCAGTCTGGACTACAAATAACGTTAATGATCTTGTTAGAATGATAATCTGTGGGATATACTGGACGTGTAGGTATGTGAGTAGCAGTTCTTCTAGTTCAGGCGTTCGTTGTGGGAAAAATATTCAGCTGTAAAGGTCTGACAACTTTAACAAGGGACTTATTGTTATGGCCAGAAAACAGATTAAAGGCATCTACAAAAGAAGACTTGTGGGGTGCTGAGGTACAAATCAAGAACTGGTGTCAAGATGTTGGCACCAAGGCTCATTTATGTATGACAGTGTTTAATCCTGACCCTTGTACTAATAGATGAAGTGGGGGTAATCTATTGGGAAAGTGATACCACTAGGATGCAGTGGGAAGAAGATGAGAAGATGGACACAATGCAATGCCTTGGTTAACACTGAACTAACAAACCTTTGGTCCGGTCATAACAATGTTACTTTTGACAAATTTACACTCACCTTAACATTGTTACAGACCAGGTTGCTTTAAGGTTTTGGCCATTTGGTGTCAAATAAATGTTTGAATTCCATTTTTTTATGTTGTGTGTTTTTCAGGTGACTGAGTGGCACACCAGAGCAGAAAAATTTGAGGAGATGTGTTGCAGTGTCATACAGATGTTCACCAAACTTACCAATTCAGCCAACAAAACTATTTTGTATGACTTGTATCCCTATATCTGGGATATAAAGAGTATCCTCTCTATGGTGAAATCATTTGTCCAGTGGCTAGGTAGGTATACTTTTGCCCTGGGTTTTTTTTTGGGGGGGTTGGGGTATTTTTTTTTACATACACCCTTGAATAAGCACTGAGTGAGTGGGATACATTATATAATGTTATTCTCACTCACCCAACATTTGTAAGAAATCCGCTGTAACCGAAATACTTTAGTGTGTGATGCACTACTTCTCATTGGATTAAAAAATATAGTCTATTCTCTCAAATTAGATAATATTGCTCTACTATATACGGTGGAGAAAATAACTTTTTGATGCACTGTGGATTTACCACCTACGAAGAATGGCGAGGTCTGTAACTTGTATCATAGGTACACTTGAACTGTGAAAGAAAGAATCTAAAATAAAATCCAGGTAATAACGAGTAAGTTGTTTATAATGAAATAAGTATTTGATCACCTACCAACCAACAAGAATTCTGGCTCTCACAGAGCATTAAGAAGCCCCTCCTATTCTGCACTCATTGCCTTTATTAATTGCACCCGTTTGAAATGACTACTTATATAAATGACACCTGTCCACAAACTCAATCAATCACACTCCAACCTCTCCACCATGCCAAGACCAAAGAGCTGTCTGAAGTCACCAGGACAAAATTGTAGACCTGCACAAAGCTGGGACTGGCAACAGGAAAATAGGCAACAGCTTGATGAGAAGGCAACAACTGTTGGCGCAATTATTAGAAAATGGAGGAATCACAAGATGACTGTCAGTCTTCATTGTCCTGGGGCTCCATGCAAGATCTCACCTTGTGGGGTTCTGAGAAAGGTCAGGAATCAACCTAGGGCTACACGGGAGGACCTGGGCAATGGCCTGAAGAGAGCTGGGATCACAGTCTCAAAGATGACCATTGGTAACACACTATGCTGTCATGGATTAAAATCCCCCTGATGATGCAAGCAAATGTTCTGGTCCATTTTAAGTTCGCCAATGACCATCTGGATGATCAAGAGGAGGCCTGAGAGAAGCTTATGTGGTCAGATGAGACCAGAATTGAGGTCATTTGTATGAACTCCACTCGCCATGTTTGGAGGAAGAAAAAGGTACAACCCCAAGAACACAGTCCCAACCGTGAAGCATGGGGGTGGAAACATGATATTTTGGGGGTGCTTTTCTGCAAAGGGGACAAGACGACTGCACAGTATTAAAAGGAGGATGGATGAGATCATGTATCATGAGATTTTGGTCATCAGCCTCCTTCCCTCAGTAAGAGCATTGTAGATGAGTCATGGCTGGGTCGTACAGCATGACGATGACCTGAAACACACCGCCAGGGTAGCTAAGGAGTGACTCCATAAGAGGCATTTCAAGGTCCTGGAGTGGCCTAGCAAGTCTCCAGACCTAAAACCAATAGAAAATATTTTACAGATTACGGAACTCTCCGTTCTTTGTAGTTGAGAAAACTTGCTAAATCGGCAGTGTATCAAATACTTATTTTCCACACTGTATATGCTTTCCACACTTATATTAGACTATAATACTAAATGCTAAAATAAACTGGTTTATAGGATTGTATTCCTTCACTTCTTTTTCCACTGTTGGTATAAATATTGTTCTTTTCCACTGACTGAATGCTGTCTTCATTGCTAGGCAGCAAAAATGGGCAAATTATTATAGGTCTACATGATTGATTACAGAGAATATATCACATTTGGCAGTGCTTGAATTGCCAGTGTGGGTTCTGCTGCTTGCTGTGTGTTCAGTATGATGTGCATTAACGTGGCAACACCTGCTGCCATTTCTCCCAATTAAGGGCCTGATCGCGACGGAAAGTTGATCCCTAATGCAATAGCGTGCTGCGCATGCGAGCTTGGAAAACAAGGCAGCTATGTAAGGCTATTCTGGTGCTTTATGAAAATATCTCATATTATATTTATAGCTCCTATCTGAATTATAACAAAGTTTGGTTGGTATTGTTGCAAATACAACCCAAAGCACGTTTGCATACGATGACTAAAATCTTATGTGATTAAAAATTTAATAGATGCATTACTCTAACCATATTGGTCTGACCTAGGACATGTTATTGACTGTGTGCGCTGTATCTGCAGGTAATGTGAAGTAAACTTCCGAGTTCCGAGTAAAAAAAGCACTAAAGCTTACTGGGATTAATTCTGAAGTTAGCCAAGTTGTGTCCAACGTTTACAGCCAGTTTATGTGCGCTCTAATTTAAATGTCTTTTAGGTATTATAGACCTGTATGGCTAGAGTACTGTATTCTGTCCAAAATTGGCTAATTGTAAAAATGTCTTTTGTATTTATATAGCACCAGCATGGCCTAGGTTACCTTGGTAACCACATTTCATTCACAGGTTTCTATCCAGCAATATGAAAAAGAAACACAGCAGGCAACAACCAAACTGGTCAAGCCTTATTTCAGGCTCAGGGAGGGAGACAGTGTTACATTGTAAAAAGCGCTATATAAATAAAATTGAATTGAATTGAGATGCAAATTGATGTGTGCCACAAAAAATATGTCGTCCTCTTTGGGGACATTATTAAACAAACGTGGCTGTAATTTCATAGCCATGTCTGAGTAACATTAAGCTGCACTATAAGAAGCCTTAGTTCACTCAGCCTTTATTTGCTTGGTATAATAGGCATGAGCTCAGTATACGTGCTCAGCTTCTGTTTCTGAATTGTGCATTTCCCCAGTTCTTGGGTCCAACGTGGTGCAGATGGCAGTCAGTCAGCCCTTCACTGCTGTTGTACAGAAATTACTTTACTAATGACCTCTTCTATTGTCTTCTCCCTCCATTATGTACAGATGGAAGAATCCTCAGCACAAGTTTCTACTGCTATTGGATCGACAGGGGACTGTGTATGCACTGTTCTGGCGTTATCAGTTTTCTGTTTGGGAATGGGGGTCTAGAGTTTTCGTATAGGTCAAATATTTTTTAAGCGTGGCCAAGACGAAGTAACATATTTGCATAGGTTTGGCTAGGGAGGAAGTCACATTTGCGCAGCGTTAGTTCAATTTACAAATGTTAACCCCAACACTCTTTCTCTGGCAGCTCTAATGTGATTTTTGTTTCCATCAGTAGGCCTAATTGTGATGGCCCCGACCAGCCACGAAGCACCAATTGAAGGGAAGTTCTTAAAGATTCCTAAAAGCCTTCCTTGCCCAGTTCTTGTTTTACAGATTTTAGAGGAAAGAAAAACCATTAATTGTTTTGGAATGGTAAAAAAAAAAAAAAAGAGTTCAGCAATTCCCTTCAGATGGTGCTCAAGTGTGCTGTGCTTTGTCATGTCATCACAGGATGTGTTCTTAGGTATCTGATATGAAAGCCAGTGCAAATGTGATTGTACTGTTCTGATTCCACGCTGCTTATGTCTTGTTACATGACCATTTATTGCTTGCATTTATCCACTCCCAGTTTTATGAAGCCCTTTAGAAGGGCAGCATTATCAGTCACAAGAGTCTGAAAGTGACCTTCCCAATCTTTTCCTTATAGTGGGATATTAACTTTTATAGCAGTTTAATTGAAGAAAGGGATGATATCTGTCCTATATGACCTAGAATCTGTGTCTAAATTGTTTAAGCTAATGAACAGTATTTGCCAGTCATGTGACAAGGCAGATAGATGTAAATGTGACTTCAGAAGAGAGGGGCTTTAACAGCTGAAGCTTAATTAATTGCTAGCAAGCCAGTGATGTAGAACTAACAAAATTACTAAATGTACTGCCATTACGTCTAGAAGTGGGGGGGCTTATTTACATACCTATTTCTTCTGGCATAAAATGACAGAGTAACATGTATTTTAAATTAATATTTAAAAAAATTCTAATGATTTATCTTGCACATCAAACTATTTCTTACATTTATGAACCCCAGTTTCATGTCTTAACAATCAGTAAATTTATATTGTCTTGGTAATTTGTCCAGGCATGTTCTGTTCGCATCAGAAACTGTCCTCTATCAATCTAAGCTTTAGCTGCTTGAGCCCTAATATCTGCGATTTAACCTTGTTTATATAAAATACTTATGTTTGTTAGGTCGCAAAATATTGGCATTTAAATTTTAATGGTGTTATTTAGAAATAAACACCACTACCGTTTACCCCTTCCTCATTATGGCAGAAAGCCCCTCACGTAACATTTTCCACTTGGATCTGATCTCAACAGGGTGTCGTAGTCAGTCCTCAGCACAGTTCTTAAGTGGAGACCAAGAGCCCTGGGCCTTTAGGGGCGGTCTAGCAGGAGAGTTCCAGGTATCCAATATTGAATTCAAAGCCAAATGTTAAAATGAACTTTTGTTTTGTTTGTGTTCATTTTGTTTGATGTGTTTGCAAAATGTGAAGGATTGGTCTGTTGAAGGTGAGCTGATTTATGAAGTAGGTAATGAATAGATAATCAATTTTTAAGATCAGATCCTACACTGAACTAAATAATAGGAATGCTAATTGTAATTTGGGACAGCAAAGCAGTGTTTGTGGTAATAGTGTTTTCTGACACCGAATTTGAGTTTCTTTCAGCAACTGCCCAAAAGAGATGTGACTTTTCCCTAAGCGCCTGCGACTGCGCAGCATGGCTAGGGTCTGTTTGTATGACAACTATTTCTTTGCAGGACGCGCAAAATAGTCTGCTGCGCCTGCATCTGCGTTGCCGCGCTCAGGTTTGCGCCTGCGAGATCGCCAGCTAAAAGCTCCACGAACAAATCTGTTGTATTAAATAAATATTGTTAGAATTTTTTTTTTACAAATTGGTTACATGTATGCAGAGCAGAATTACATACAAGTATACAAGTTACAAGTATGAACAATGCAAGAGCTTTAATTTGGTCATGGAGCTTTGTCAATGTGTGCGTCATTACTTTTCTCTCCAGGAAGTGCGCAGCGAAAACTTGCGATGCTTTGCAGTGGAAATGGGCATCTCCTTTAGCCAGTTAAGCCTTATTCAGACCAAGCCCACAGGCAAAATATTCACTCTTCTGTTTGATTTTTGTGTTTCTTTTCAAACCGTATTACAAATGCACAGAAAAGTGTTTACCTTAATTGCGCTGTTTACCTGCTCTTGATTACCAGCCGACCAAAAAGAGTCAAATCTCATATTTCAAAATTCAAATCCCATTGAAAGTCCATTCTTTCATCCCAGTTTCTTGGTTTTGAGTTTAGCTCTTTGTGCTCAGCTTGGTTCTACAGGGGTAGGAAAACTCAGAGGTTCAAGTCTAAATGATGAACTTCTCAGTCATGGTATTAAAGCTGAGCAAGTTATTAATGTTTTTCTGTTGGTCTCCACAGCGACTATTACCAATAGAAGGGGCAAATGATCTTTTCTACCAGCCACCACCCTCAATGCCTACTTCAAAAATCTATTCTATAAGGCCTTACTTTTCTAAAGATGAAGTAAGTACTGAGTCTATGCATGACTTTATTCTGATGCTGTATAAAACTAAACAAATGTATTCTACAGAATGTTCTGTCCTAGTCTGTGAATTTTCTATTTTCAAAGTTGCTAGTGTGTTGAAACATATTTGCATTCTTTTAAGTAGTGCTAGAAATCTTGATTGCAGTCTGATTCTGGAGTCTGGTTCACGTTTGTTTGCAAGTGTCGCACACATTGCTTTTGTTCTCACGTGTGTATTTGTGTGTCTGTGTGAATGCACCCGGGTGTACAATGTTTCCTTTTTAGACTTCAGTATACAAGATTTGCAGAGAAATATACACTGAGGGATGTGATGACATCCCTTTCTGTGACCAAAAACCAGACCTGATTGGAGACAGGTAACCCAAAAGTGTAGATTTGATCGTGCTGAATCTGCTAAGAGCTATTGTTGCTTTATGTGAAAATCTCTTGATATCAGTGGTACAGATATGCTAATACAACCACTGGAAAAAATGTAATCACCACATTTTGTCCACCATAGAAAACAAGCAAATCACAGATATTGCTGAAAAATATTGTTCAGTGTGATATCTAAGCATTTTAATCTCAGATAAATTAAGTGTACTTATTAAAATAGAGATAAAACATTTAAGTCCGTGTTTAGGGGAAAAGAGCAACGGAATAATTAACATTTATAATATAAATACAGGCTCAATGCTTAATGCAAATCAGTCTGCATTTAAAAGGAAGTTCTTATAGGCTGCCGAAGTTGGCCAGATGATAAACATGGCCCCAGCAAAAGAAAAAAAATCAAGAAGGGCGCACTGCTTGGAGTGTTTCAAAATATGTTGTTTGTTCCTGTTAACTGTCTAAACTTGTGAAAGTAAACCGCTAAAGCGGTAAGATGGGGAAAAAAAGCTGAAAATCCAACAAATTAAATGACAGAACTAAGAAATCAGCTGAATGAAATGTGGATTTACATATACAAAAAAGCAGCACTAACACACGGACAGAAGAAAAGATCACCGTGCTCTAAAGACAAGCAATTTAATGATGAATCATTAAAGCAGACTGTGCTGGAACCTTTGTCTGGTACCATTGTTATGAAAAATAAAGATGACCCCCTGAACTAAACAATCAAATTTAAAATGGTGTGTTGAATGTCTGGTAACGACGGTCATTACCTCAGAAGTTACTGCTCAGCTCTATATTGAAATTAAGGACAAGCCTCTCATTTCATTTGTAAAACATAATGTAGGTTTGTGAAGTAATTTTTCAGGCTGATGATGCATATTTTCACAGAGAAAGAACTGTCAACTCTTTTCTTAAGGATAAAATGGAATGTCAACTCAATAATGTGGGCAGCAAACATCTCAGTCTGATTGAAAAGTTATGGTGGGAATCACCATGCACTGGCCAATGACAAGACTCTATTCTGCAGTGTGGAACAAATGCCATACATTTAAATAATTTAATTTGTTTGAGATATACTTCAGTACCAGACTGTTCAGCAATTAAACTAAATTGACTTTGTAGAATTGTAGAATCTGTGATTTTGTTTTATTTTATTTATTTTTTATTTTCTAAGAGTGGGGGGTGGGTTTGAAGGGTGCCTGTGGTTGTATTATGAACGCTTTCTATCCCTAGCTTAATATTTTACTTGCTATGTGCAATGGTTGACAGTAATCATTTCCACTTCAGGTTAGTAGGAGGGTTTCTAACACTCAGCCCAGACTATGGCTTTGTCTTGGAAGATGAGGACGGAATTTGTGGCTATGCCTTGGGCACTGTGGATGTCAAACCCTTTGTGAAGAAATGCAAACTGAGCTGGATTCCATTCATGCAGGAAAAGTATAACAAACCTGACTCGGAGAAGGATTTATCTGAGGCTGAGGTAAGACATTGTCCATCAATTTCCTTTTTCGTATATTTTGCTTTAGATGTATAAAGTTATGAATGTGTTGTCTTTTGTCATATTGCTTGCAGAAAATGATGCTAAGCTTCCATGAGGAGGAGGAGGAGGGTCTGCCAGATTCATTCCTCAGTAACTTCCCCTCCCTCATAAAGGTTGACATTCATGCAAAAGTCACTGACCCCAGTGTAGCCAAAAGCATGATGGGCTGCCTGTTGTCATCACTGAAAGCCAATGGTATGTACAGTACTGTGATTTTCTGTCTTCATCTTGGAGCAGGACTAGGCTATTCAAAGCATGAATAAGGGGCCTAAGGGGTCGTTTCACTTTATTTTTGTCTGGCTATAAAGACAATGATAGTAACAAACTAACTACTTTTAACCTCATCATCTTCTTTCTCTTCTCTACTTCTCTTTGGCCTCCTTAAGGCCCTATCTAAGATGTTTTACCTTTAACTTATTATTATTTTTGTACTCAACTATTGGACAAAAGCGTCTGCGTAATGTAATGTAATGTAAATTGTTTCTTGGTTGTAATGGTGGTTATTGATAACACGTGTGGTCCTGCCTGGATCGAAAAGTAATTTTCCTTAGGACCACAGAATAGGCATAGACAATGTACAGATTTGTACAGGTGTTAGGTGTGTGCTACGTGGACCGGAAACCTATAGTATTTTCCTTTTTTAGGAAAGGAAATACAGCCAAGTAACAAACATGCCCCCTTTTAATTGATAGTTCATTTTGCTGTTGTTGTATGTTTTTTGCCTTTATTGGGGGAGTGGGGGCATATATTCAAGTTGAAAAGATGCCATAATACTTAGGTTGTGCTATAAAAATGGGACACATTTATAAAGAATTTAAAGGCAAACACAAAGGCATTAAAGGGCACAACCCTAGACATTTGTGTTAATGAAGTAGAGTGGTTGAAATCAGATAACAGTGTAACTTGAAGTAATATTTTTACTCTATTTTCCTTTGTCAGGCTCTCATGGTGCATTTTGTGAGGTCCGGCAGATCGACAAACGGATGATGGACTTCTATAGCAAACTTGGCTGTTTTGAAGTGGCCAAAATGGAAGGGTTTCCTAAAGACGTTATCATAATGGGAAGAAGCTTGTGAGGAAAAAAAACTTTTTCAAAGACTACCACCATTGGAAGCATTTGTACAAAGCTACACTGGTGTGCAGACTTGGGAGTGTGTCACTTGCCATGTGTCCCCAATAAATAAAACACTTTTATTTTATGTTGCAGTCATCACAGGTTGCCATTGTAGCATATTTCTTGTAGGCCTGTTCATCAGAAACTTGCCGAAAGCATGTGAATAATATACTGCTCACAAAAAAAATCATTCAGTTTTATTTTGAAATATCCCCAATAAAATATCCCCTATTTATTTGTGAGCAGTGTATTGGGTGCTTTCACTACTACAGTGGCTTGGGCTAGCCAGGTGCTGTTTAACCTTTGGGTGGCACTCTGCAGAATTTCAGTACGGTTTCAATGAGTGCATTTAAACCCCTATGGTTATTGAAAGGACTGAAGTTTCTGAGTGCTTTTCACTCTACCATGCTTGGCCATCTAATTGGCAGTAATGTAAATATAAATAGTTAATCTGCTTTATTTAGTGATTTTACAGTCACAAAGTGTTGATAATTAGTTACCACACCATGTACATTAGCTGCGTTCTAGGGCTTTATTTGTAGTGTTTATTTAAAACAACTTATGTAACCTGGAAAGAAAACAGAAGGTGGAGCTTGTTTAAATGCATACATGAAATCAACAGTGGATCCTGCTGTCCTTTAACCTGCATGGACAATTATTGTCTTGCCCAAGCTTGGCATGTGTGTGTTGTAGAAGCATTTATAGTTTACACAACGATCTTGGTTTAATTCTCTTGGTGTAGCAAAGGTTTCTTTGCCCATTTTAGGCATTCAGTTCACATTTATTGCTGAAGACACTTATAGATTTTAACATGGTTACATAAACACTCTTCATTCAATGTACAGTATTTGAGGAACATAATCTATAAAGTATGTGTAAAAGAAAATGGACTGTGTAATTAGCAATGTTCAAGTCTTGAAGCAAAATACATATGCTGTTAGATTACTGACCTTTTGGATGGGATGGGGGGGGGTGTATACCAACTTTAACTGATGACCAAAATCACAGTCCATCTGGTTATTTGAGTGTTGTTGTTTTTTTTCAGAAATTGAAGATTTGATTCCAGTATGGTGGTACAACATGCTCAAGAGATGTTCTCTTAGAAACCAAGGCTAGGTGGTGACAGATAATGGGTAGGTAGCAAAGCAGGATTTTAGCTAGAAAGTAGGCTAATGCTTGATTTAGGCAGGCAGTATTTCACTCTACTGATTTATCTATATTTTTTATGTTGAACATTTCATGCATTGTGCTGAATTAAATCATTTCTATGTATTTTGATAATCAGTGTAAAATGCATAGATTTTCTAAACGGACTCGGTTCCTTTACGCATGTGACTCGTATTTCTTGACTCCCCCTGCCAAGGGACTCTCAAACTATGATGCAATGCATCTAGCATAATCTGCCTATTCTTTGTGTTCTGCGTACCATCCTTGTTGCGGCGATAACATTTCGAGTGGAAAGGGCTTTATTTTTGAAAGTATACATTTAAGACGTTTGAGTACTTCAAGTTTGTAATTATGAATATGTCTGTAATATAGTTATACTTTCTGTAAGGTTTGTATGTAATTAAATTCATTACAATAAATGATGTTTAAATAGAACCATATATAATTATTTTTAATTGTGCTTTGTGTTGTTCCATTCAATGGTAATGACTTCACCCACGACAACAGTTGAGTAGCTGAAAAAATGTTTTCCAGTTATTCGTATTTAATGTGAGACCAAATGTTCTTTATAATTGCTTTCCTTCATGTAGTTGTGTGCTGTTGTACTGAGTGAATTCGTGGTCAGGACAGGTATCGCATGCAGAGACAGTTGGATGATTGAGGGCCAAGAAGCCAGCCAGACTATCATTCTGATTAGCCTGGCTTCCAGTCAAGGAAGCATTAGACCTGCACCCTGTGTAACTATACATTGCAAACTACAGTACACAAAAAGCATGTTGCTCAAAAGTTGACAACCACACATGACATACAGGCAGTAATAGGTGGAACAATAAAGTAGGACTGTGGAGGTGTAGCAGTTAAGATACTGGATTATTGACGTTTGTTTGTTTGAGGGTACAAGTCTCACTCTTGGACCACCGACCAATGCTCATAACCCTCTGTTGTTTGAATTGCGCATTATAAAATTCTATATCCTTATACGGGTGCCTACTAAATGCTGCAAGTATGTGATAATCCAGTTGTCTGTCAAGTCGGATTTAGTGTAAATATATATCTGCAGTGGTTGATGTTAACATAAGTTTAGGAACTGTAACAGATAAAAGAGGATGGTAATCATGGTTTTTTGTTTTAGTTTTGCGTCTTAAAATGTACCGAATTTAACTATGTTTAATTGCATAATAATTCTGAGTATTTATGTGCCAAGCTCTCAGGTTTCCCCAACAAAGGGGGAAAGGTGTATGGATGAGGAACTCCGCTTGGTCAGCAATTACATCCAACTTGTACTACTCACAAAAATGAGGTGAACAATTAGATTAATGTATGTGAGCAGTGTAAATCTCAGGCTTTCTTAACTAGTGTAGTCATTTGTCACGTCTTTGAGCCTTAAGCATATTTTTCTAAGACTGCAAGGGAAGCTAAGCTTCCCCTAAAATATTAAAGATTAAATGGTGAAATATGTACAGTTGTGTTAGCATTTTGTTGACTACAAATACCATGCCAAATCCATTGAAGTTGGGGCATTGGGTAAAACATAAATAAAAACAGAATATGATCATTTGCGTATTCTTTTCAACCCATATTCAATTGAGTACACTACAAAGACAAGATATTTAATGTTCAAAGGTTAATGTTTGCAAATATTTACTTATTTGGAATTTGATGCCTGCAGCACGTTCCAAAAAAGTTGGGACAGTGGCAACAAAAGACTGGGAAAGTTGAAGAATGCTCAAAAAACACCTGTTCGGAACATTCCAGAGGTGAGTGTCATGATTGGGTATAAAAGGAGCATCCCCAAAAAGGTCAGTCATTCACAAACAGGGGTGGGGCAAGGTTCACCACTTTGTGAACACCCAAGTAAGCAAATGGTCCTACAGTTTAAAAACAACATTTCTCATTGTGCAATTACAAGGAATTTAGGGATTTCATCATACACAGTCCATAATATCATCAAAATATTCAGAACATCTGGAGAAATCTTTGCAAGTAAGCGGCAAGTCCGAAAACCAACACTGAATGCCGGTGACCTTTGATCCCTCAGGCGGCACTGCATTAAAAACCGACATCATTATGTAACAGATATTACCACATGGGCTCAGGAACACTTCAGAAAACCATTGTCAGTGAACACAGTTCTTCGCTCCATCTACAAGTGCAAATTAAAACTACCATGCAAAGGGAAAGCCATATATCAACAACATCTAGAAATGCTGCCGGCTTCTCTGGTCCCAAACTCATCTGAGATGGACTGGCACAAAGTGGAAAAGTGTCCTGTGGTCTGACAAGTCCACATTTCAAATTGTTTTTGGAAATCAATGATGTCTTGTTCTCCGGGCCAAAGAGAAAAAGAACTGTCCAGAAGTGTTAGTGTTAATGGCATGGGTATCATTAATCTGTGAATGCATAATTAATGCTGAAAAGTACATACAGGTTTTGGAGAAACATCTAAGCAACGTTTTTTTTTTCAGAGATATCCCCGTTTGTTTCAGCAAGACAATAGCAAGCCACATTCTGCACGTGTTACAACAGTGTGACTTTGTAGTAAAAGAATGCCGGTACTAGACTAGCCTGCCTGCAATCCAGACCTGTCTTCCATTGAAAATGTGTGGTGCATTATGTAGTAAAAAATAGTGCAAAATACGACAACTGAGACCCCGGACTGTTAAGCAACTGAAGTTGTACATCAAGCAAAAATGTGAAAGAATTCCACCTACAAAGCTTCAAAAATTAGTGTGATAAAATGAGTATTGTTAAGGTGATGTAACACAGTGGAAACATGTACCTATCTCAACTTTTTTGGAAGGTGTTGCAGGCATCAAATTCCCAATGAGTGGATATTTGCAAAAAAAAAAACAAACAAAGTTACATGCATAAATGATCCTGGAGGACATTTAGCAGTATTCACAGTACAGCACAATCAAGACAAAACAAAGATAAATAAGCTATAGATGAATGTAAAGAATATCTTACGTATTGCACTGAGTGAGTAAATAAATACATTTGTAATTGTGAAAATCTGTCTACACTGCATTCTACAGTAGTAACGTAAGTAAAGTTGAGCCGAAGAGATTTACATCATGTACAGTAAAGTGTCATGCTGTAAAATGTCATACAGACATACAGTGCAGACAAACATAAAACTCACGATTTAAAGTGAGATGCAGTCCTCATTTGTCCTCTTCCCTCTACCAGCCCCACTGGGAAGAGTTGTAGGACCTGATGCAACTTTGGCTTCTTTAATGTCGCGACTTGCCACTGAATTTACTTATATTGTCCATCATCATTCATAATGGACAGCAGTTTGTGCAGTGTTCATCTCTCAGCCACCTTCACCACAGATTCCAGCTCCACACCAACAACAGCTTGCCAGCCGCATCTCATCTCTCATCTTAATGCTACCTCCCCAGCACACCACCGTATAAAAGAGACAGCTGGACACCACAGTCTGATAGAACATGTGCAGGAGCTTTCTACAGATGTTAAAGGACCCCAGTCTCTTCTGAAAGTTGAGCTGGTAGAGCTCTGCCCCTTGCTGTACAGGACAAATACAAAAAAAGGACTCTAACAGCGCTGCCCCCTTTATCCAGCTGGGAGTGGGCCCGATGGAGGAAGTACAACATGGCAGGGGGTCCATTGCATGTTGATCCTGGAGTCTGAGATGGTGTAGAAGTAGGCGTTCCAGTGTCTTCATGACATGCGATGTTAAAGCGTATATGCTTGGGCGAAATTACTTGTCAATACTTCTTATGCTGTAAATAAAATACATTCGTACTATTTCCAAAACACCTTGTTCTTTGAGCAACATACTAGCAGACAATAATGGAAAATCACAAAAAAAACTACAGTGGGGAAAATAATTATTTGATACGTTCCCCATTTTGCTAATTTTCCCCAAATCTAGAAAAACCTGTATGTAAAAATGTATGATTTTTAAATAATTAATTTTGATTAATATACCAACCAGCAAGAATTCTAACTCTCACAGATCTGTTAGGTGTTTTTTTTTTTTAAAGAAAAACTCATTACTCAATCAATTACACCCCAACCTCTCCACCATACCCAAGACCAAAGAGCTGTAAGGGACAAAAATATAGACCTGCACAAGGCTGGGATGGGCTACAGGACAATAGGCAAGAAGCTTAGTGAGAAGGCAACAACTGTTGGTGCAATTATTAGAAAATGGAAGAAATACAAGATGACTGTGGCCTAGGCCTGGGGCAATACATATGGGGCAATTCTATGTACTTATATGTATTGATACTTACTTATTGTACTGATACTTATTATATATATATATATATATATATATATATATATATAGTAATCAGCAGTCCCAAATCAATTACATACCTGAAAGTATTCAGGAAGCAAAATCTTTCTTGTCCAGTATAGTTGAAGGAGGTGACCTAAAACTAATTTTTTTACTGGGGTTGGATGGTTAGCTATCCATATATTTAAGCTTTAACTCAAACGTCTTTAAACTTTATGTTTTGAATAATGATTCTCCCCACTGTTTTAACTCGCAGTTGCGCCATTACTTTCTTTGACAGTACCAAAATTGTCCACTGGAGGGGACACCCCCGATGTGTACATATACTTTATTCACAACATGAAGAATGACATGTGTCAGCTGTCCACTTCCCACACAAGTCAGTTTGTCAACTTCCTGCCATTACCTCCCAAAACAAAGTCAATAAAGAAATTGTTTGTTAATTTTAATTTTCGAGTTGGCTTGCACAAAGTCCTTGCCTTAACTTAACAGTCACTACTGAAATTAATTGGCATCCAAACTGTCAGTCAGGGTTTATTGTCCAACAAAAGTAAAAAAAAGAGAGGTTTCTATTTGTTTTATGTGCATGGGTGTTGTGGCAGTCAAGTGTGACTTTCTTCAGCTTTTCAAGGTGATCTAAATCTAAATCTAATGAAAGCATTTTTATTAGTAATCTTATACTTTTGGTCCTCATTGTGGTAAGTATCGTTTTGTTGTTGCTTAGTCACAAGTTAAAACATTGACTTGCCTCCAGCTCCTGGGCTTAATTTGAAATCCGCTCGGGAAAAGGGCGTCCACAAAATGCTCTAAATGTGAAGGGAGCCACAATCACATATACATGCAACCTAGGGGCTTAAAACCTGTGAAGCCAATTTTAGAAAATGTTAAAATGTCAAAAATCGCTTTCAGTTTAAATGTGTAGGATAACTAGGGTGCCTGTAACAGCGAAGACTGCAAGTTTTTTGAAACAACTCAAAGAACACACCCCTGATATGAAGTGTGGTGGTGATGACGCCATGAGTCCTGCGACGGCACGAGTGCACTCGTTTCGTGGTTTGCAGACTGACAGTGCTGAGCATTTCAAACAGTGCAATTCCTTACCTATTAAACAGAATGGCGTTTTTAGACGAAGAAGCTTCAAACGGCGGCACCGGTGCACAATCACGACTGGAAAGCTATGTTTTTAGTAAGATGAGATTTTATCGTTTTTAAAGTTTTTTTTTTTTAACACGTTAGCCTTGTCGCTAACACACGTGGGGTAACTGCAGCACCTAGAATTAGAGCTGGGGCTGAAGTTTTAAAGTTGTTTTTTTAAATATACGCACGATAATAATTTACTGGTTTATGTTTAAAAACGTTTGTAGTTAGTTCTGATTGTTGTATGTTTCATGTATGTATGTCATGTCATTCGACTCGTTCTTTTTAAAACAATCGTTTATGTATATGAGACGTAGTTTACTTTGCCTTTACGTAATAAAGCAACTGTCGGTTATTAAAAAAAAACATTCAAACCAATGTAACAGCAACATGGCTTTATGTAGTAAGTACTGTAACTGCTTAAATAGTATTGTAGTTAAAGTGTAGTGTTCCTCAGTGCAAGACTACTCGTTTGTGAAAAGCAGATTGTTATGCTGTTCATAGATAAATAGATATTTTATTGATCCCGAATGAAAATTTAGCATCCAGTAGCAGTATTCGCAGTACAACACAATCAGAACAAACAGACAGGGTTGTACAGAATTAGCCTAGAAATATCGGCATAATAAAACAATTAAACCTCTGATTGAACGTGCTATTCTGTCCTCTTCCCTTAACCGACCCCACATTTTTAAAATCACATCCTGTGATATATATAGAAGACCACTATACAATATATGCAGTTTTAAAAGCTAAAGTAATCACTCATTTAGCTGTTAAATAGAATTTTTAAACATGACGGATGAAGAAACCGTTATTGAATTTATTGGTAAAGCTGCTTCATCGTAAAAAGCGCTATTGGAAACAGTATTATTTAAATAACCAGCATTTCAAAATATATGTAACTTTAGGGAGACTAACTTTATTGCAGGGGATTTTAAGTATTTGATAATTTGATTCGACAAAGTTAATGTTTTTTAATTATGTATAAAAATGATTATTATTCAATGGTGGACCCCCATTGCAACTAATAATCAATTATATTGTAGTAACTAGGGATCCTGTATTATGCTCCAATTCCAATTGCCCACGAGCGCAGTATAAAGGAAAGGGGACGGGCACACCACAATGCACATATACGCTGATCACATGATTTGTCACGGAAAATGGCTGATAATTTATCGGTGGCCGATTGGTCCGGAACACCACTAGTAATAACATTTTTATATAAGCAGTCATCATTTTCTGAAATTATTTCCTATAGGCTGTGAATTATCCTCAGAAGTTCCTTTCTACACCTTTCAAGGGGACGAGGAAGAGGATTTGGAGCATTTTTTAGAACTTCGCACGGTGTGTAGTCATCACTTTGACTTTTATCTGCAGTCTTAAAGTATAATCTTAATTATTATTTAATTCTGATTCACAGTACTGCTGTTGTTTCCCACTTTTCTCACCTAATGTAGATCTGCCTGGGTGAGGGTGCTAAAGAGGAGAACAATGTAGTGGAGGTGACTGCCATGAATCATCAAGGAAAGAAGATCTCTGTGCCTTTAGCAAATCTTCACATATCATGTCTTCCCATGGTAACTTTGTTTGTTATATTCACATTTAATATACAAGGCCTTTTATAAATACAACCCCAAATTAGAGTAAGTTAGAACAGTATGGAAAATGCAAATAACAAAAATCAATGTAATGTTTCCTACATTTGCTTTGCCTTCTATTTCATTGCAGACAGTATAACCCTTAGATTTTTCATGCTGTGTCTGATATATATATGCATATGCATTTCAGGCCACCAAAAAAAGTTGAGACAGGGGCAAATTATGGCCAGTAACGAGACAAAATATTAACAGGCGATGTCAACAGGTGATTATAATCGTGATTTGGTACAAAAGCAGTATACATGGAGACTTGTATGTGTACTTAAAATGTATTTAAAAATCATGTTTCTTTAATAAAGATTGGACGGGATTTACATATTTCTTAATCTACAGCGCATAATATCATGAAACTATTCACAAAATCTTTAAGAACTTCAGTGGGTAAAGGACAAGGGTTTAAGCTTAATGTGTTAAGCTTAGTGTTTAAATAATGTTTATTGTTGCACCATGGGTCTAAGAGTAACATAATTTCAAGCCTGTGTATGTCCTGAACATATTGTGAATTTGACAATAAAGCTGACTTTTTTTTTTAATTGAAGCTTTTTAATCCCTCTAGCAGCACTGCGTCAAGAACCACTATTCAGCAATAGTTGATATAACCACATGATCAGGGGATTACTTTTGCAAACCTTTGTCAAGCACATCTATACAGTTACATTCACAAATGCCACTTAAAACTTTACTTTGCAAAAAAAAAAGCCTCATGTTAACCGTGTCCAGAAGCAGCGTCAGCTTCTCTGAGGCATCTAGGATGGACCATCACACAGGAAACGTGTGTTGTGGAATAATAATTCAGTATTCCAGATCATATTTTCCACCTCTGTTCTCGAGATAAAAAAGGACCATCCATACTGATGTCAGTAACCAATCCAAAAACCAGGCTATGTCATGGTATGAGACTGTCAGTGTGCTTGGTAAATGCCATTTGTACTTCTGTGATGGCTGCATTAATGTACACAGACATTTTATAACGGCAAATGCTGCTTTAAAGACACTTTTCCAATTACTTCCTTGCATTTTTAACAAGACAAAATCTGTTTGAGGAACATTGGTTGTAAACATTTAAATGATTTTCTCTTTGTTGAGAAAGTCCTCAGAGACTACCGATTGTGTACCAAATCACTTGTTGACGTCATCTTTTTTAAATCATATAATTTAGTTTGTTTTATTATATATGTTTGTTTATTTTCACCTCATTAATAGTGCTAACCCCCAACTTTCTGGGAATGTGTTGCAGGCCTAAAAAGCAGGAATGGATGTATATTAAATGAAATATCTTGGGTTTTGTACTGTCTGCAGTGAAGTCCAAGTAAATGTAATACACACTGTTTTTTTCATTTGATATTAGTCATACTTTGGTATGTACAGTCTGTACACTAATCATAAGCCACTGATGTAAATACCAAAGAGAGAAAATTGTAATTATTATAATTTATTAGAATAAAAACACATGCATTAATCACAAAGCAAATGACTTCCTGTTTACTATAAATGCGCACAAACACCAGTCATCTGTTATCTACCTACTACACAGAAATATATACGTGTGGGTATAACTTGCAATAATGTCACATTTGTTTCTTAATTTTGAACATTCCATTAAAAGATTGATTGATTGTATAATTTGAAATAAATAGAGACAGTAAGTAAAGCATGTGGTGCTGAGGTTAGTGCCACTGCCTTACAGCTCCAGAAATATCTTGTTTGATTCCTGGCCTCAACTGACCTGGGCTCACCCTTTGCCTGCATAAGCCTTCTCCCTCCCAAATTCCAAAAACATTAGGTCAGTTGGCGTCCCTATGTGTGCCCTGAGGTGAATTGGCACCTCATTGGCATTCCAGTATTGCAAGCAGTATGATTTGGTTTTGTTGCTTATCTTTACTTGTTTGCTGGTGTCCACCTCTTGGAAACATGAAAGAATGGCATAAACATTCTGATCATAAAAATAGCATGGAGAATGGCCAGAGTCTAAGGTGCATTTGTATGTTTATAAACCTGCTTTATTAAATAATCTGTTGAGCTCTTTGCCATATTACTAGTGATCTTTTCCATAAGTTTGAGAGTTTCATAAGACAGTCTTTGTTTTTTTATTGACTGTGTCCTAAATTGAATATCCGTGACTATGCAACACTGTTCAATTGCATTTTTTTATGTGAAATATTTACTAAATTGTTACACAACTGAAAAATCTTACTGCTTTACAGGATCTTTGGTTCCAAACAGGTGTTTTTTCTAATCTATTTCAGGTAAGCCTCGGGGAATTTGAGCTGATGGCCCCAGTGACCCTTCGACTGAAATCGGGAAGTGGACCAGTGACTGTTAGCGGATTGCATCTAGTTGGTGAGGGATTAAAAAAACTAATTTCCTTCTCTCTCTGCTATGCATGTATTCTCAATGGTAGTTCTGTAGGGTTGTGGTCAAACATATTGTGATGATCTGGAGTCAGACTCGTACAACACCAGGCAAAAATGATGGAATTGCCTTTCTCAGGGTTCATTTTCTTATTTAGTAGCAAATAAAATAATCACAGATATGAAATCAGACAATTTTTTATTTCTCACTTTGTGTAGCTTAACTCAAACAAATTAACTTTAATTTAATGTCCTTCTGCAAGATATACTTGCATTTTACTGGTGCAACTATAAACAAAATGGCGAGGTTGATGTAGTAGTAAGTAATATGCCTTGAAAATAGAAAGTACACAAAAAAACAAATATGTGGAATCACCAGACCATGTTTTTGACAGAATTGTAAAACATTGGCTAAAGTAAATAGGGTTTACATGTTGAAAATGATGCTATGTAAGTGATATTTGGAAACGACTCACAAATCTGCAATGGCCAGATAACTGGTGCTGGAATTATGGGTAGTGCCAGTCCACTTAATTTTTATAGCTTATCTCAGTAGGATAGTTGGTGAAAGGTCTTTCTCTGTGTGATATGCTGTTGTTGTCAAACTTTTACAGCTTGAGATCTGCTTCACTGTTCATCATATGCACATGTCCAGTGGTTCAGATGCAGTATTGACTATTTTTTGACTATGCACAAAATGTGACAGAGAGAATTGACTTGAGCAACTGTTTTCTGAAAGTTGTAGTTGGGACCAAAAAAATCAGCACATGAGGGAATGCAGCTGCAGACATTTTGATTCTGATTTGCGCTTTGCTGTCATTTTGACCTTTGACATTTGATATGGCATTGTCTGTCCTCAAATAATGCAATTGGTTTGTATTGACTTCACATGTGAATAAATAAGACCATTTTTGACAAATGACTCAATGAATTTTGCCCAGTTACATTGTTCTGTTAACACAGTGCCTGCCCTGGGCATTCAGACAGGCATTATTGTTGAACCATGTAAATACAGGTATGAGTCCAAAATGTAGAGTTAGTCTGCAGTTAGAAAGGACTTCTTGGAGACCTTAGTAAGCTGGTGGACTAGACTAGTTGAAAGACAATATGGCCCCAACAACAGGGCTGTCAGTTGAACTTTAGAAAAGATTATAAAACTAATTCAAGGTGGAAAACCAACACAGTGTGTGACAGAAGATTGATTGTTCCCAGTCACCTGTGTCTAAAATTTGGTGCAGACAAGGGGGGGGGGTTGATCTAATATTAAGTAATATACCTTGAAAATAGTGCACAACATGAAACGGGAAGCCATGTTTGTGACAAAACTGTGAGACATTGGCTAATGGGCTTTAAATATAAAATGATGCTATGTAAGTGAAGTTTGGAAATTAATCATAAATTTGCAATGGCAAGTGAACTGGTGCTGGAATTTTGTGTAGTGCCACTCTAACGAAACATTTAAAGGTGACGATTTCTGACCGATTCAATAATGGGTACCAATATTAACCAAATTAGCTCAATGAGACTGATCTGTTCACTTTAATTTGTGTGTGTAAAGGATGCTACTGTGCACAACAGTATTTAGCTGATTTAAGAGCCTTACTAAAAGGACATTAGGTTCACATTGCCTTATGTTACAAATTGGTCTTCTAAAGCATGAACACCGAATCTGTCCTTATTTGTTTTTACAACTTTCATTTACATCATTTTTGTTGTTGCTAAATGATGTAAGAGCAATTTCATTCAATTCAAAGTTATCCTTTTGCTGTTGTTTAGTTGTAGTTATTTTCTTAAAGAAACAAAAATAATTTTAAAAAAATCAAATTGGAAGCTACTAATGTTTAAGTCAATCCTAATGGCATGCTTCACAGACCAGGATGTTTAGGTCTTAAATACAAATTGTTTGATGTCAGATCTGTTACTTTGCATTACTCTGCTCTTTTTTTTATTTTGCTACTTTCACTTTAGGTCTTAACTAATTGCTTTTAGCCTGTCTTACAAGGCATAAATACTTGTACCATAACATATGTTGTACACCATTTACTGTATGAATTTCAGTGTAATATCTCTCTTCAGCTTCAGAGAACGATGAAGAGACAGACGTGTCTGATGAAGATGATGACCCTGAGGAGGAAATGCCCCCTATTAAACCAGCCAAAAAGAAGCAAAAACTGTAGCATTCGTGACATTTTGTACAACATGATTTTCAGTAAATGTTTCTACAGTGGGCAGCTGAACTAGACTTCAAAGCTTGGATTTTTTTTAACATATGGAGAGTGATGACTCATCACACGCCACAGGGACATGTCATTATTCGAGTGAGAAAAGTGTTTTAAACAATTTAACACAGTTCTGGTTAAGAGAAATGATTGCTGCACTTGTGTCCATTCCGTTTTCTGGGATAGTACATTTACACAACCACTTAATTGTGTAGCTGAAATTTTAATACATTTAATTTGATGAGTCAGTTAAAGGTTCACAAGATAATGTTTTATTGTGTTCATTGTCGGATATAGTTTTCATACATACATACATACATATATTCCATATACACTGTTCACAAATATTGGGGGATATCCTTACCCTAATTTTTGTGGGCAGTATATGTCACCATTTTGTAATTATTCCAAAGTTTTGATTGAAAAATATTTATGATGTTCCTTAAGTGGTAATCACAATGTATCTTCATCAGCAGTGTTTTCTGCAGCTGTGCATGCAAGTTTTTAAAATGATGTGGGTTTAGAATGGGGACGTTTCAGTGTTAGGGTCGTGACACGTCAAGTACTGATAGTCCGATCTTTTGTACATTTATAGGTTTTATTATACTTCTCCTCTTGAATACATTTGAAGTGGTTTACTACTATTTTCATTTTGTGAACAAAAATGTATCATGTATAAAAGAAATAAAGCTGTACTGAGTATATTTTATTTTTACTTGATTTTTATTTGTTGCTTTTTGTGACGAAGTTGGTTCACATACAATTACACTAAATATATATTATAGTCCTAAAGGTGTTTTCTCTTTCTGTTTTCATGAAGGTACACTCACAAATAACGAAGTTAAGACCACTCACTAGTTTATTGACGATCGCCTAGGGCTGTTTTTTTTCCCAGCACTTTCCCACACGAACTTGCTGTGGATGATTGACTATGTTAGGTTGAGTCTTTCCACTGCTGCCGGTTAAAGTCTATCCAGAGCTCTAATTAAGCACATTCAAACTAATTTTACAGAACTGGAGAGCGTGCGTGTCAGCATGCCTTACAATGTTAATGTACTGCCTTTTTCAACCCAAAAGGAAAAGAAAATTGATCTGATTGACATAGTTCCATTATGACTTCCTTTCTATATATTTTGTTATGGTGATCTTATATGCTACTAGGTTTCTTTATGTTGGCACGTTTATATCCTTACAAGCAGCACTGACGAGTGTGAGTTACAGAAACAACTATGAAACATGTTCCTCACTTGAATAAAACTATTTCAGTAATTGATTGTAATTCTTTCGTTATAATAACGGTTGGTTAAATAATGCTACCGAGCTACTATGAAATAAATCACATGGAATATAATGATGTTTCACTCCCTTCTACATGTGACCAGTGTTGATCTAATTAATTGTTTCGCAGACCGTTCAACACAAGATTATCTCGCAACCGAACGAACGCATCTCAAACGAAGACTCGTATAAGTGCAATTAGAAGAAAAATGGTCACCAATGGTATGTGTTCCGTTATCTGTAGAACACTAGAACCCGTAGAAGGTGGGCAGATAAGTTATGTCATTGGACCCGTGATGAGTGGTCAGCTGTCCTCTTCTCTCACGGTTCAGTTTGCAGCCTGACAATCATCATGTCCTGATCTTTCGTGAACAAACAACACGGAATCCATGTTTCAGGCTAGAAAGGAACTGTTATTTGTACCAAGCTCTACGTCATTACATTTACATCTACGGCATTTAGCAGACGCCCTTATCCAGAGTGACTTACAACTCATACAGTGTTATAGTTCAAGCAATGCTGGATTAAAGGCCTTGCTTAAGGACCCAACTGTGGCAGCTTTGGCATAGGTGGGATTTGAACCCTGGACCATCTGGTCCAAAGTCCAGTACCTTAACCGCTAGGTTACCGCAGTCCGCATTCATTCATTCATTCATTCATAGAAATTAATTGCTGACTGCTGTCAGATCCTGAGATGAGGTTAGAAGTGTGTTGAGTGTTGAAAACAAACTTTCTTGTCATGTACGTTATTGCAAAGCTCCACTGCGCACATCTCGTCAACAACATTTCAGGAGGCGGGAATGGACCGCATGAGTTTTATTTCTGTTGGTGTGGATATAATACATTTTACAATATAAACATCACACCGAAGACTGTACATGACATTGCCAAGATCTTATGCTAATTTATGAGTTATAGCATTTATAGCATGATACCAGTGTTGTCAGGAGGAGCTGATGGTCTTTGCCATAATACATATTAATGAAACATTAATGGATCATGTTTTTTTATTAGAGTACAAGAAGGTTCCCTATTCATTTTCAGTATATTGGCATCATGTTTTTGCAATACCTTGCTAAATTTGCATGCTTTGCAAGGCCTGATTATAGAGTTTTGTGGATTACAGCACAAACAGGAAACACGACAACGAAATGACTTTACCGTAATAAGGACACTTACTACTGAGAACTTATTAACAATAATCAAATAGCATATGTATGAGTTGTCATAGGTCTTGGTATGTTCAGTTAAGGAAAGCGTAGATGTTCATAGTTTCCATAGTAAGCATAACATTTGTATCACAGTGTACAAATGCATGCTGGCGCAACATCAACCAGCAAATTCTGAGCATCTTTACATAACCTTTGCTATTTTAAATAAAGATTCTTTAATTCTATAAGTAATTATATATTTACATTCCACCACTTTTTGCTTAAATATTCCAATCTGTATTTACATATGAGATTAGTTAAGGTATCTAAATGAATTACCAAAATGACTTCTGATAAACTTGGTTGTACATTTCTTATCCATTATACTACACTGCTCTCAAAAATTAGGAGATATTTCAAAATGAATATGAAGCGATTAAAAAAGAAGCATTTAATTTTCAGAAAATTTTCATCAGAAAAGCAAACGAAAAGTCATGGTGTTTAAGTAGCAAGTGACATATTCATGGGGGTAAACAAAAACATGTTAAACTGGATGATAGTACCATACAGTGACTGTGGATTCCTGGTCGTGTTCATTTCGAAATATCCTCTCATTTATGTGAGCAGCATAGAAGTAAAATTAAACTGGGCTGTCAAGTAAATATTGTTCGTGAAGTTGTATGTTTTGTTGAATGTAAGCTGTGAGGAACTAACTTAATGACCTTTTTAAAATCCATATAATTAGATATATAGGTATATCCATATAATTGTTTTAACCGCTAGATTTAGTGTTCGCTCCTTCTCAAGCTAGATTCAGAAATGTGTGGAGCTTGTGAACACTGCACGACTCGCCCACTGCATCCCCGTTATTGATCTGTGAAGGGACTAAGCCAGTGACGTCACACGCCTCCCCTAGTAACTCTGGTGAGCGTCTAACGAGGACAAACGTCAACATGGTTTGTAGTTTATTCATTTACGGACCGGCTTAATGTTAAATTAGAAAAATCCGATTAGACAGGCCATGCCGTTTTTCTTTTTTTGAAATGTGGCCTTCCAGATTAGTAAAAAATGACTATATTTTTCCTCTCTAGCTAACATGAAAATCGAGGTCGCTATTGAGATTGTAAAGCGGTTTCTCTCTATGCAATGTAGCTATCTAACCTTACAAGAAATCTAAAATAACCACATGTGAACCGCTAACAAACTACAATTAGATAATCAGAATCCTAAAGACCTACCTGTGTTGACACTGAAATGCTGTGGACATTCTTATATATGTCATTCTAATAATACAGCCTAAATGAAAACCAAAATGAGTTGAAGCACAATTATTGTTTTACATTTTTTACATTGTCTTAAAGTGATACATTTCATTTTCATTACACATTTTTAGTATCTCATGTTCACTCGTGGTTCTCTGACATTCACTGACTTATTATACAGAGTTGTTGCAGTCTTTGAATCCTTTAACACTTTTTTGGAAGGAGTGCATTCGTGGTCAGGGCCAGAGTGGTTGATTTTACTCGAGATTAAAGCACAAACAGTGCTATTGTTTAATGGCATCATATTTTCTGTAACAATCCTTCTCACCAGTTCTCGCAAAGTTAGTGACATTTCAGTTTGGATAGGCACAGGAATGTTTTTTAAGATTATAATATAACACGGGAAATTTATGGGGAAATACTAATACGGGAGGACAGTGGGAAAGAGGGATAAAACAGGTATGGCCATGGTTTGTTCACAATGTAACATATATTTCTTTAAATAATGAATTGTGTATTTACGAACATAAACGCGCAGTGCTAAAACCACTCTCAGCCTTATTCTTGTAAAGTGAGTGGATACTGGGGCAGTGGGGATGCAGAAGTTAAGGTATGGGCTAGAAGGTCCAGGGTTCAAGCCCAAGCACTGCTGGGTCAGGCACATGCACAAAGCTATCAACACACCTTTTCTTGGACTGCATCGGACTTGGACTACATCATGCTGGATAAAAGCATCGGATAAAAGCATCTGCTAAAAGACTGCATGTCAATGTTATTACTGAAAAGTGTTATTAGCAGTAATGAACAGCGTCACAGAGAAGTATTAAGATGTAAACGTGTATGCAGAAATTGCTGGACCCTACAGTATTACAATTCATTCTAATGAAATGTCTCGATTGCTCCATGTAAGATTTTCTTTTGTAAATAATACACTTATGAAGTATTGACGAGGGTGGGGTGGAGGGGGTTCTATACATGACTACATGGTAGGCTGTTGTACACAAAGGTAATGTAATAAAGGTAATGTGTGTCCCCCCCACACTGATTAGTTGTTAATTTGTAATCTGCCACATCCAGTGCAGCCCATCAGAAGCTCGAGCACAAGTCAAACAAGCTCCTAAATATAACTAGGCGTCATAGATATCTGCAGGTTGATATCTATGATATACAAACTTGTGAGTCCCAAAGTAAATGGGTAAGACATTCTTATCCAAATAAAGCAAAATTAACGAGGAATTAAGAGAATAATGCCGTTCTTTGAAACAAGTGGTGATGTTGCCGGAAAAAGAGATATGGAAGGCCCAATGCATTCCAAGCAAATATGATCACCTGCAGAAATGGACAGAAAAAAACATTTGAAATAAGCCAATTCTGTCTAAGAAAAAATATCAATAGAACTAACTTTGTGGCAGCCTATAGAGAGTTTGGCCCCGAGTGGTTCAGCAGAATTGTGTTTGTTGATGAGCTGCATGTCTTCGATGATCTGGTGAGAAATACAACAGCTGCATATCTGTTTCCATTAACTATGGAGGCAGAGGTGTCCTGTTTGGGGAGCTGCTTCACTGTGAAAAGTCAATTAATTCTCTGGAGTGGAGTAAAATATTGTAGAAAGGCTTGTCCATGGTTAATAAGTTGTTTTCTAGTAATGATCATTACTGATCACTGATAAAGAGTAATGATCATACATTATTTCTCAACAAGACTCATATATATATATATATATACATACCCTTCTTGAGATGACCTTGTGTATGGATATTACCTTGTGTGCCGGTAAGATGGCCACTGATGTTAAGAAAGCCAAATAAACAAACAAACAAACAAACAGTACACTGAGACTGAATGAAACACTAAATTCGCTGATTAAGAGGCATGTCCAATACTTGTTCATATAGAATATTTTCAATAACGAGCAGGTACCTTATGAAGTGACCGATGAGTGTGTATAAATGTTATATATCTTATCCTCTATATGTTAAGACTTGACGAATGCAGGTCAAATATTTACCAGCATTAGAGCTTCTGGGTGTAGGTTCAAACAGGTGCAATCTGGGTAAATCTTGCATACCACCTTATGTAACATCCAGGTCAATAAAACAATTTAAAGAACCCTTTAACACTATCTCCTTCTCTTTGTGAGACACATATTCATTGTAACAAAGTCCAGCCATATGAGACAACCATACAATCTCAGATAACCTTATATTAGTCCTTATATACTGCTCAAAAAATAAAGGGAACGCTTGGAGTTACATTGTGTTGTTTAAGTGTTCCCTTTATTTTCTTGAGCAGTGTATGTCTTCTCAAGATAATATAGATGATGTATTAGTAATGCTTTTGTGGCTATATGGTGGCCAGTTCTTACATTCATATTCCAAGGTCTATTGGAATGTCATCTCAGAAGAGAGGAGGCTGTTCTGGCAGCAGAGATGGGAGGGCTTCATATTAATGCCAACAAGTTTGGAATTAGTTCAAGTGTAGTTTGATATATAATGTTTGTGCAAACAGTAAACGGTTAGAAGCCATTATGACTTTGATTCACATTTCTAATCAGTTACTTGCATCCTTCTAAATTATTTTTTTCTAAACAGTTTATGTCACTGGCAAGTGGTCAGATTTGCAGTATGTCTTGTAGCAAGAAAGTGTTTACTGCAAGATCTTACAGCTGTTGACATGTGAATGTAATGTATGTAAAGCAGGAGGAGGTAACATTTGTGTTAGATTTTATCCATGTAAATGTGATTTTTTTTTTAGCTCGTGTATGTGTCATGTTTGTAGAACATTAGATCTCTTATGGAGACTGTTTAAAATTATACAAGCTATGTTATTACCTTTGCTGTATTGTGTTATCGTTCTTGACAGCAATTTGATTAAGTCTTTGTACCTCAGGGTTTGCTATCAGTACTCATAAAACTAAAGAGTGCCCCAGACCAGGAGGTACGTATTCTCCTCCTGGGACTTGACAAGGGGGGTAAGACAAAGCTACTGAAGCAGCTGGCTTCTTAAAATATCAGTCATATCACACCTACACAGGTACATGATTAAACAGTATCATCATGCATGTGCAAATAAAACACAACATTGTTCATACATGCCTTATGAACAATGAGTATGTGCCTTCTTAGACACAAATATGCCCTTATTACTTGTTATACATTACTTGAGTACTTAGAAGTAATTCATAACAAGTAATAAGGGCATACTTGTGTCTAAGGAGGAAAGCTTAAACATGTACTACCACTAGGATTTTTTAGCTGAAAACCGTAAAAGGGGATGCATCTGCTGTCGTGGGTTTTAATTTTAATGTGCATACACGAAAAGAAATATGTATTTTCTTATACCAAAATTAGAAATGTATGTTGATTTTGACTTCCTTTATTTATAGCCAACCTACTGAGTGTACAGCCAAGTATTATTATGGGAGGAATGCAGGAATAATTACAAATGTGCTTCATTTTGTCTTATTCTCAGTGGAGATTATTGTGTTAAAAACAAATTACCCTATTTGTCAGCATGCTTTTGGTCTTTTAACCAGGGCTTCAACATAAAAAAGTCCCAAGGTTTCAACCTGAATGTGTGGGACATTGGAGGTCAGAGGAAGATCAGGCTATATTGAAGAAACTGCTTTGAAAACACAGATATGCTTGTAAGTTTCAAAGACACTTGGTGTTCTTATAGTCAACAGGTTAAGCTCAGATTTTTTTTAATATGCACAGTTTAAATTGTGTTGATAGGTTCTTTGTGTTTATTTATGCATACTTGATTGCATTTTCGTATCAAAATTGTTGTTTGCTTTGTCAGATTTACGTCATTGAAGAGGTTCGACGAAACAGGACAGGTAAGCATTGTATTGTGTTTCAGAAAGAAGCTTACGAGAGTTTAATGGTATACCATTACCATTTACCATTTACCATTTACCATTTATTTAACCATAAGTGTTTTATATAAAGCAGCATGGTAGCAATGCTGTTTTATAAGAAGGTCCTGGGTTCAATCCCAAGGTGGAGCGACTGTGTAGGATTACTCCGGGCACTCTGCTTTTCCCCCACAGTCCAAAGACATGTGTGTTAGGTTAACTGGTGTCTCTAAAGTAGCCCTTTGTGCATAACTGTGTGTGTGCCCTTCGTTGGATTGGCGCCCTATCTAGGGTTGTTCCTGCCCTTGCGCCCAGAGTTTCCGGGTGGGAACCGACTGGCCCGCGACCCCGTGTGGATTAAGTGGAAGATAATGAATGAATGAATAAATGTTTTATATAATGTTAGTCAAACCTTCTATGATACACTTACAGCTGCAGTGTTTACCAAAGACTTTTATTCTTTATTTTTACTTGCAACATATTTTTCTACAAAGCTACTGACTTATATTTTACCTGATTTTTTTATGATGGCATGACTTGGGTATGCAAGAATGTCACAGCAAGGAAGAAGTAGAAGTGTTGGGGTAGAACTATATAAGTTCTTCATGCATTATGTGGAACAGCAAACACTTTGGGCTCTGTGGATTCTTCACCAGCTGGTGCAGGTCTTCAGGCAGTGATCTCTGTTTAAACAGCAGCTGGGGAGGCCTAGAACAAGACCTTTAATGCCTAACTTTTTAGTTAGCGCCCTACCTCATTCATCATGGATCCAACAAGTCCTGTCAACAGGGTTTTGAAAGAACAAGTACAAGTACAATGAATCACTAGAACTAGACAAGTATTAAACTTAACCACAAACCCTTCACAGCATGGATACCCAGCTATAATTTCAAAACTGAGTATCTCTTATTTTCTCTGGTCTCTGTGTGTGGTGTTTCAGCAGGAGCTTGTTACTTCATATATTGCATTTTGTTGCAGGTTGTGTGTGTGTCTGTGTGTGTCTGTGTGTGTCTGTGTGTGTGTGTGTGTGTGTGTGTGTGTGTGTGTGTGTGTG